>JBBPJZ010000307.1:0-23850 GCA_038089015.1 Chalciporus aff. trinitensis | reverse complement strand
AGCAACAATCACGATCATGAGGGCAGCCAAATTTTCAAATTTCAAACAAATCCGAGATTGCACAAAAAGCTCTTGCAGAGACTATTATACACATGGGACACATAGTGGAACTTTAAACTTGAACCAAGAGGAAAATTCCTTCTGTCACTTCCGCACCTTTTTCTTTGCACCTTTTGAGTCTCCTATCTTTGTCTGGGCCCTATTTCCTCTTCTTTTGGGCACTTTCTTTCTTGCTGCTTGCAGTGCTCTTTTTGTTGCACCATCTTGAAAAGTTGAAAGATCAAAGTACATTGGAGCATATTCCAAAAGCCTGGAACACACAGGTTAGCAGTGGTTCTGACCAGATCAACCGAAAACATACCACTCAGGTTGAACAGGGGTAACTGTTCTAATGTAAATTCCAGTTGTAAGGATGAACTCATTGAAAATGACCCATTCAGGTTTTTTCTCAAATTTTCCACAAGATGGGTGAAGTGCAGCAGGCTATGATTAATATATTTGTTCATTATTCAGAGAATTATTGAAAGCAATTATTGGCAAGTTGCAACATACCTGATTATCCTTGACAGTCACAAAGCTAGCAAGTCTGTTTTCCCTGTGTGCAGCCTGCATAAAGAAACCACAGCACAATGCTTTCCTGATGTTGATGTGCATTTTCTTTTCATCCATGAGGGATACTAATGGGAGCTCAAACTTCTTCATCACTTGCTCCAGCTGTTGGTGGCATTTTTCAGCCTCAGCAAGAACATGGGCATGAAGATAGTGCTTATACACCCAGTTTGAATCTCCTTTGTCTAGCAAACATGCATACAAGCACTCAGCCCATGGCTAGAGAAAGTACTGTGATGCTGCTTACTTAGCATGTATGAGTTGTACACATTGAGCAGTGTCAAATGATCACCCTCTGGGCTGGTAAGGATGGCCTTTGCAGCATCTGCCTCCTTCTTGTGGTCAGTAGGCCTCCACCATACATTTTGAACTGAAAAGTTATTTTAAACTGTTAAAAGAAACAAATCATGATTACCTACCAGATATCATTGCAGCAATGGTCAGAATCTCATTGCTGCATTGAAATTCAGGGCTACATATGAGTGTCTTGGAAAGCTGAAAGAAATGCCTTAACAGTGTTTTCCAGAACGTACAAACTGACACACCTGAGGGTCCAAAGGAAACTCAGCCATGATGCTACCTAGTGCAGTGAGATTGCCATTATCATCTATTGCTGCAAGATAGTTCAACAACTCCAAAGCACGCATAAGGGTTTCAGATGCTGGGTCATCTATATAGTCAAACTGGACCAAATCCTGCTCAAGTTGAAGGACCCAGACCTAGAACTGACAGTGTACATACACACCTTGACTCCAGCTTTGATGAGCAGCAGTGCAGTGCATGCTAGATTGCTCTTGAGAATTTCAGGTGGGGTCTGGTCCTCGAGTTCTGACTCAAAGTCCCTCTCGGTATATAGTCTGAAGCACTTTCCTGGCCTTGTACGCCCTGCTCGTCCAGCACGCTGCTCGGCAGAAGCCTTTGAGATTGGGCTCGCCAATAGACTCTCAATTCGTATCCGAGGGTTGTATACCTGTTGCAAAGAGAAACCAGGATCAACAACATAAACAATACCATCAATGGTCACAGAAGTCTCCGCGATATTCGTCGCAACTATCACTCTCCTTCCAGAGGGTCTATGAGATTCCGGAGCTTTCGGTGGAGGATCGAATATCCGTTGCTGCTGCTGAAGTGAGAGAGGTGAGTAGAGGGGGATGCAGACGAGGGGACCAATGTCCGGGTCCTGGTCGGCAAGATCGTCTGCATCTGACTGGATCACCAGGCAAGCTTCTTCTATCTCATCCTTTCCGGTTAAAAAGAGAAGGATATCCCCTGGGTCCTCCGCTCTGTGGATCATTAACACAGTTCGCACAGCCGCCTCGAAGTAATCTGGCTCGGGCTCCCTAGTGTAAAATATCTCCACAGGGTGCGAACGTCCAGGAATATTTAATAGCGCAGCAGGGGTGCTTGGTCTGGTCCCAAAGTACATTTGAAACTTGGGAGCATCGAGAGTTGCCGACATGATAATGATCTTTAGGTCGGAGCGCCTTTTAGCAAGGGATTTTAGGAGACCCATGAGCATATCCGTGGCAACGGTACGCTCGTGAGCCTCATCGAGAATGATGGTTGAGTAGTGACTGAGATTGGGATCGTTCATGGCTTCACGGAAGAGTAAGCCATCCGTCATGTACTTGAGGAACGTAGTCCCAGGCTCTGTCATATCCTCGAAACGTATCGCATAACCGACGTGGCGCCCAAGTTGAACTAAAGCATTCAGAATACGATAAGTTCTGAGTAAGATTCATAAATGAAAAAAAATACGTACCGTCCATCTCATCCGCGACACGCTTGGCAACGGACATGGCAGAAATACGGCGGGGTTGAGTGCAGGCGACCATCTTGCCTTTTGTGTGCGGTAAATCCGAATATACCACAGATTGCGGTATCCTGTTGAAGGGTATAGACAGATCCACGTTCATGAGCTCGCATTCTCGGACGGGACAAGCAAGGCTGAGAGAGTTGAGCCCACGCCAACTTACTGTGTTGTCTTTCCGCTTCCTGTCTCGCCGACGACGATGAGAATCTGGTTCTTGTTAAACTGGAAAGTTGCGTCAATATGCGGACAACGGAGCAAGCTGAAAGATCAATACCATCTTATAGAATTGATCCATCTCAGCATACACTGGAAGCTTCTTTCGGCCCTCCAAGATCTTCCTGTACTCAGAAGAATAGGGGACCTTGGTGAATGGATTCGTATCGTGCTCCTGGAGGGTAGGAGAATGTCAATATGGGGTCGCATGGGTTAGATCACGGTCATGATACTAGTAATAACCTACCAGAGCAACATGAACTTGATTTGCGGTGACCTGTCGATGTAGAAATCCGATTAATGGCCCATCTTCAGTACCTTTTGGAACATCGGAACATATGTCTTTCTGACTAGGTATAAATGCAAGGTATGGGTTTTTCGCTTGTGAAGACATATCTATGAAAAGATGAGGAGTGGGACAAGGCCAAGTTGCCTCGAGAGTGGGTTTTCGCACGCCAATTGTTCGTTTGGTACTACCTCAAGCCTATTCGGAATCTCTACATTTTCTATTTCTCAACTTCGACGAAATGATCGGCTAGGTTAAGCAACTCCTGGGGGTCTCATTATGGGCTCACTTCAATCATGTTGGCAACCTTGACGATCTGGATAAGGCCATACAGAAGGCTACTCCTGGCACTAATGGCCATCCTAGCAAGCCAAACACGGGGCCAAACACGGACTCGCTTTCAAGATCACTTGGCAATCTTGCTGACCTAAATCAGGCATACGGAAGGCTGTACTACTTACTCCTGGTGATAATCCTGATAGGTTGGCTCGTAGGTTAAACAACCTAGGGAATACGTTATGGTGTCGTTTCAATCACTTGGGCAACCTCGGTGATCTGGACGAGGTCATTTCAGTCACAGGAGAGGCCGTGGAACACACTCCCCATGGCCATCCTCACGAGTCAGGGCATTTGAACCTTCTAGGGGTCTTATTGCAGACTCGCTTTGAGCACTTGGGCAATCTTGCTGATCTGGACAAGGCAATTGCGGTCGAAGAGAAGGCAGTGCGGCTCACCCGCTCAGATGACCATCCTAAGAAATCAGCTTCAAGTTGGTTGAACAACCTGGGCATCTCGTTCCGTTTTCACTTTGATCACTTGGGCAATCTTGCTGATCTGGACAAGGCTATTTCGATCATTCAGGAGGCAGCGCAACTCACTTCTGGCAGGCCAGCTCGGCTAAACAACCTAGGAATCTCATTACAGGCTCGCTTTCATCGCTTGGGCAACCCTGATGATCTAGACAAGGCCGTTTCACTTCTCCAACAGCCCGAGCAGCTCACTCCCAAGGGCCATACTGACACACCAACCTGGTTGAGCAATCTGGGGATCTAATTCCAGGCTCGCTTTGGACGAATACGGAGGCAAACATCCGAAGACGAGTTCAGGACCATTCTTAGGCGTCTCTGGGAGGAGGTCGTGCGCCCGTTTCTTGTGGCCCTTCAAGTCGATATCTCTGTACGACACCATTTTCTGGTCGGACTGATGGTTTCTGACGCATGTTCGTATTCGCAGACTCCACCATCAGCGGGTGCCAAGAAGCTGACTCGCATTTTTTTGGTGACCTACTGGACCTTTCTCCTTCCTACCCATACATGCCGCAGGCATTTACAATCGTGGTGATGCCGGTCCTGGCGTAAAACTCTCCGACTTCGTCGTATCAGCTTATACACCCACTCTAAGTGCTCAGGTTCATTCTCAACAAGACTTAAGTGCTTCCTTCCCTATCCATAATCTCTCGGTACCACAGCCAGTTTCGGACGGCCAGAAGCCATTAGCACTCGTGCCAACGGAGATCAATCATATCCGCACACTCTCCGAACAATCCCCCTTCGTAACCTTCCTAGAATCTAACGTAACCGTCGAGGATGCCTTGGACAAGATGAGAGGAACCGATTGGGTCCATTTCGCATGTCACGGCGTGTAAGACGCTGATGACCCGCTCAACAGTGGACTCTGTCTCGCAGATGGCCGTCGCTTGACCCTCGCCGAGATCATCCGATTGTCACGCACGGGCCGAGGCGGCCTTGCGTTCCTCTCTGCCTGTCAGACAGCCAAGGGAGATGAGAAGTTGCCAGAAGAAGCGGTCTATGTCGCCGCTGGGATGCTCCTCGCTAGTTATAGCGGCGTTATCGCAACTATGTGGTCGATTATGGACAATGACGCACCGGAGGTGACGAAAGTGGTTTATGAGCATCTCTTCCGGGATGGCAAGGTGCCGGACACGAGGGAAGCCGCAGAAGCGTTGCATCACGCGGTCGGGCGTCTCCGCGATCCCAGTGCATCTTTCTTTTTTTGGGTCCCGTTTATTCATGTTGGTTCGTGATATCCAGCAGCTTCACACTTGATTCTTGGTTTTGATGACAATTGACTGAGTCCATCGGGAGTCACGTTTCTGGGACATGGCTGCCCCCGCATGATCATACCATTCTATTGTGGACGTTTTCATCATGATGATATGCAGTGGGCTTAGTTTTCAGATGATTGCTGTTCACTGGCACTTTTTGAGGATATCGTGACCTGCATTGATGATAGGCGATTCCAAGTGGTCAAGAAGCCCAATAGCGAATTCAAGTACCACGCAGCTAGCTGTAATTATACTCGTACTACTACTTCCCTCAAAATACCTCATGTCACCCCGAAGAATTAATGTCGACACGGCACTTAGTTTACACCGCCTCCATCCTGCCCAGAGTGGTTCTTCCGACCTCCATAGTACCAGCCTCGTCCGATTTCCCAAACGTCGTGTCCTCTGATGCTTGCGAAGGGAGTGCAACATTCCACTGTATGTCACTCGTGGACATGGTGTGGAGGATCACGCCTGCTTCACTCGTTCCACCTGCGCGCACACCCCCAGCACTCTTGCGGATGTTGAACATGATCCTTGATGCAAGAACACTGTGGAGGGTGATTTGGGGTCTTGATGGTGAGTCAAGGTCAGTCCGTGTTCTGATCGAAAATTCGGTATGGTACCTACATATCGAGCATGTCGCTGAATTGAATCTGAGCCCAAATGTAAGCTTGGGCATGAGTTAGATACCTTGACGAGCACTTACAGCAAAGCCAGCATCGGCAACGATATTCGCAAGTGTTATCACTTTGGGTGATAGTCAATCTTTCATCTGAGGGGAGGGTTGAGAAGAACTCACACATGATGCATACCATGTAGAACACGCCATCACGATAGATGGTCCTCAGAAGAGAGGTGCGTAAGCTCCGACTCCAGTGGTCGTGGAATCTTCGATATACCGTCAACGAGAAGACCACTGTGAGGGGATAACAACTTGTTCAGGAACAATCGATGAAAAAGACACGGAAATGGCGAGAAACATACCGACTTCAAAGGCCAAAAGAAATGCGTATACCAAAGCGGGATTCCTTGAATCGCTGACCAACTGGCACGTATTTGTTACGCCAGGTGCCGCTGCATAATCAAGACGTGTTAGGGTACTTCTACTTAGCGGATAGGTGGCCTACGCACGCCCGTTGTAATGCAAGGTGTTGGGAGGAAAGATGTTCATGGTGATGGCCCCCACGACGATGACCTATTTCGTGACATTGAGCCCTCACCAAATTTATTTGAAGAAAAGGCATACCACTCCATAAGCGAGGAGCCCATAGAGAATCCGTTTACTGCATGCCCAGAAAGCATACGTGCGTAGCACAAGAAGCACTAGGAGTAGTCAGACCACAGCCGGGATAGCCGAGTTTAATAACTTACATTCAGCAGCAATGATTCCTAGGATGTGGATAACTAGGTACCCAGATCTAGTAATTTGATGCACTGATATATGGAGTGCTTACTGTTTTCTTCGATGCTCAAGCTTGGACATGGCTGAAAATCGCGTCAGCTGCTCAATGAAGTACCATTTTCCGTTGAGAACGACTTACTCCGTAGGGAGAACGTAGAGCATCTAGGAAGGTGAGTCAGTCAAGCTGAGGGTTGATCTATAGTATAGACATGCGAACCGTATGCAGTGAATGCCACACCGATGAATGGCAGGTATCTTGAAATCGTGAATATGACCCGCGTCGCATCCCATGGCCTGCCCCAGACCCATCGTGACTAGAACCATCATTAGAAGAAAAAAGCCAGATATGACGAATGCGTGATTACCTCGTCCTCGAGGGTGATCGCGTAGTCGTAAAGCTAGCTGGAGGTCAGTGTTTCGTCTTCAAGGGACAATGGATCACCCACCAGAATTGCCAGCCCAGCGACTGGGAACGGTGGTGTGAATCAGTGAAAAAATACTCAGTTCATTGTAGCATACCGTTGAAGTACTAGAGAAATAAATAACCCGCACAGCTCAGCTCAGACGAGAACTCACTTTTGAGAGTTGTAGACCAGCCACATCAGAAACGAAAAGCGAGTAATCCATACTAATCACTTTGACCTTCCCAGTCAGCGCCAGCGTTTGGGGTAAAGCGGATCGTCCAGCAGTCCAAAGTGTGCGGTGCTTAATATTGGGCGGTCCCAGGCCGGCTGGGAAATGCACAGCGTTGAGGAAAACGTGCGAAGACGTGTTCCTCGGAGGCTGCGCCTACGAGTTAGTGCGGCGCTACTAGCCCCATCAGAGTTCACGGTACGGCTGTGCATCAGTTGCTCTCTCGACACTCTATCAAGGATGGCCTCGGAATTTCCTGCACTTTGCGACATCTACGGTGTCAGTGAGCACTTGGAGTAATTACTTGGACGGGTTTCTGGCCGCACTAGAACAGTTGTAACTTCTAGGTGGTGCCAACTTGATTTGACGTGGCAAGCCAGCGCAAGCTGCGGACCTCCACTGCGATCCGGCCGCAGCGGTGATTCTGAACCTCCATCCTCCCAACTACGTGTCAGCAATGATCTATCATCCATCATAGGTCTGCAACTATGTGAATGGTTTGGTCTTGTTCCTGGACTGACGCCTTTCAAGTTCAAATGACTGTCCTCCTTGCTTTGATGCTCTGTTGGCACTCCGAAACGCAAGGGAACGGCCCTCCGAAACCTCCAACATTGTCTACATATTCTGTAGCACCCGTTGATCATGGGGAAGAACAATTCAACTCGTCAATCTGCTCACAACCATGAGCGGTCATGGCAAGGCCCGTATCCACCCACGAGTTATAGAATCCGACCGAGTCTCTCCCCTGATGCTCACGAGCCCTCCGAGTTCAATTATAAGGCAGTGCTCCCAAGGCACCTTTCGAGTTCACTTAGGAACGTCCCCCACGATCCGCATTCACAGCTAGGCCCATCCATACCTCAACCAATCCGGTTTCGCGATAACATCTCCTTATCAAAAGCCTATCTCTTCCTCGGCATACTCATTTCGTGTTCCCGGGCGCTCGATTTTCTGTTCAAATGTTCAAGTGATCGCCCCGATATGCTACGTGTATCACTAATGGTGGCGTGGACCTCCTGATGCATCCCCATTCCGAGCTCAAGTTGTCGTCTCGCCCCGGAGTTACCGATCACCAATTGGACTGGTGACCGTTTGGAATTGCAAATCTTGAAGCTTTCGACGAGCAATTCGAACGAACGAGTCAACTCCAACGGTGCCATTGACTTGGCACGTCGAAGCCACAGGGCGCCGTCTTGATCGTCCCGGATCCCATCTCACAGATGCTTCGTCATCATGGGGTACGACGGTACAAAACAGTTTTGACCCCCAAAACTCAACAAGGCGCCCTCCCTTGATGATGATGACAGGTTTAATTTCGATATTGATACTCGGGATTGTTGCGCATCCGATGTTTCAACTTGTCTTCCTTCGATTGCTGGGTTGTCAGGAGGACAACTCCCATTGGTAGACCAGAGAGTCGGAGTGATGACAGTAGGTCCAATCTCCAATATTCCAGCGCTGACCTCTACTTCCTAATCAGCCAACATACTCTCGACCATCGTTTCAAAGACACCCAAACGATGCCAAGTCAGTCGAGTCACCCCCCCATCCCATAAATCACGCCCGCCCACACTTCCTGAGAGTCATCAACGATATTTCCAACACTCACCCAAGGACCCACGGTCAGCCGTCTATCTAAACTCGGTCCTGTGGTTCAAAAACGTTCACCATCGTTATCCATGACCATCGACCAGAATTGCACATGTATACATGTAGTTTCCCCCCTCCACTCGGAAACCCACACGTTCTCCGGCTCCCGATTTCCAATCCAAACCCATATCATCTGACACGTGGCACCCGCGCGCCATTACGCCCGCATTCACATCCTTCCCCAGATATAAACTAGTCATAACGACTCATCGCCTCGCCGTGTCCGCATCTGTACTATGGCGTTCGTTCATGCCCATACCAAGTTGTCAGACTGAGATAGACGCGTCAGATCTGTCAGTGTCATGGTCATACTACCCCATACGTAGATCACGCGCAATCGCAACGTGTTCCACTCCGCGCCTCGCATCCACGTGAATGCGTGTCATGATCAGTTGAATCAGTTGAATATCAGTGAAAATGATCATGATGCGCAATGGTTATGAGTGCCGTCACGATAAACACATGTTACATGTATACGTACGTACATGGTTCAAAGGCATCATGATATTCACGAAGCGCGAATGGCCGAGTCAATTCAATCCAAGTGGACGTCCCCAGATGCGGATATACGGGGAGACGGGACGGAAGGAAGGAGGGAGGGAGGTGACCTGCCAAGTGAGGGTCGAGGGTGCTCTCGGCGGCGATTGCCACCACTGGAGTCACTAAACACGTTCTATGTTCCACGGCTCCCACTTTCAAGGCCACCTGAGCTCAAGATAGAGACTGAGATAACTTGGTACTTGGCTTGGAACGGTTCAACTTCGCGATCAACGATCAGCGAGAACGCGTATTAGTAGTGGGGTGCACCCCCGGAGATTTGGGCTCTTGCCGGGGCCTCGAGGACCTCCCGAGCTTTCACCCGCTCGGACGACTCGGAGTAGGAGAGATCTATATCGAGCTTGAGTATGAGCTGAAGCATCGCGTACACATTCCCGCGTCAATTCAAGATTGGAGTTGCTATTATTCAACAAGCTATGTATGACAGGGTTCGGTTGTACAGAATGAGCGGAGGGTCGTTGAGGGAACAAACAGCATGGACGAGTAATAGCCATGCCAGACGCGAAAAAAGGGAGAGAAAAAAAAGGGACAGAATATGAAGAGAAAAAATATGCGGCAGATAATAGAGTGCTGTAAGTATAATACCGTGGAGTATTGGACACGTAAGGACAGGTAAACAAGGTCGGTTGCTTGAGTTTTCGTATAACAAGAAAAAGGGGGGGAGAAAGGTCGGAATAGCTACAATCGAGTTCTTTTTTGAACGTGCATGGATGAAATGGGATCATGAAGATAACATTCGGGATGTAGCGACCCGCGCTTCGATGATGTCTATGCTTGGAATCGTGAGAGTTCGTGTACAATGCATGTCGGTGCGTTATGTGGTTCATATCTAGAAGGTTTAGAAACGGGGTGATCGAAGATAGGAGGGGGAATGGGAAGCGAGAATGAAGTTGGGAAAGGCGTGCCAGGCGTAATGAGTCTTCTGGGGCTCCACCAATCCTCCGCGTCAACTGAGAAGCCTTCCTTCCCGCTTAGTACGTGGACCCTCTTGGACCACGTCCATTCCCGCTCCGACCGCCGACAGGAGACATGGTTACGAAACCCAATAGACGCTTCAGCAAGGGTTGTTGGCCGTGGGGTTTCGTTGGTATTGGTGCATGTATTGGAGGCTGAAGGGTTGAAACCACGGGAAACATCGTTGAGTTGAGTGGAGTCGCCAACCGAGCCGATGGAGCGTGTGATTAAAATTCATCGTAATAACGGCCGTTCAAGGTGCACGTCAAGGCAAACACGACGCGAATGAACAAAAAGAGCGCAATCAGCACGAGCACAGGCACGTGAACAGAATCAAGACGCACGCCGCGCTTATACTCCGCCTTGGGTCCGCCACCCTGAACGAGGAGATATGGCTGTGATGACGGAGGTTTTGAAGCATGATGGCGGGCTTGTGAAGTGTGGCGATATAGTTGGTCCTTGGAGACGTTGAACGTCTGACCAGGTTCTGGGGAGAGGTGGTATATTTGGCCAGGTGGCGGTTGTGTGATGTATACCTGGCGACTTGGGCTCTGGGTGTGATTAGAGGGGTAGTGATAGCCAGGAGAGGTCTGCGTCCGGTGCGGTGCCGGTGTGCGCGCCACGACATGAGGCTGAGGGTAGACGTAGGGTTGTGCGCCCTGTGGCTGGTATACGATTTGGGCTGACCGAGACTGTGAATGACTGCGGTGCCTTGAGCTGCGATCATAGTCTAGCGGTCGAGGATGTTCGGAATATGACCTCGCTCGTGATCGAGAAGGTCTCGAAGATGAGCTGGACCATTGGTCTAGAGTCTGGGACCGGGGCTGAGCCCTGACTGGGAGCGGTGTGACCGAGCCGTCGTCATCTGGCTCGTCATAGAAGGTGCGATCTCGAAGAGTGGGTGAGAGTACGAACGGGTTGGAGTAGGCATGTGACTGTTGGACAGTGTCTGCAACCCAGTTAGACACTCTGGCCTGCTGAGCGATATACCGCTCGTATGCGGCGGGGGAGTAGTCGTACTCTGTCATGGGGACCCAGAATGTGGCGAATGCAGAGGGAGGGACTGGGTTATAGGTGATGATGAGATAGGGTGGAATGGAGCCAAGAATGGAAGGCTGGGACGGGCTGCGGGAGAAGGGATTGGGGTGTGTTCTGGGAGGGTTATATATCTTCGGAGGCACACTCGACACAAAAGGAGTTGCACGAAAGCAGAAGGTGCAATCGATGGGACTGATAAAAAAAAGGATGGCGCAAGGCAATAGAAGGGAAGGCCAGTACTAGGAACCGGTAGGAACAAGCAGACAACGAGTCGGGAGGGGGTTCTTATAATATCACGTTCGGAATCTTCGCCGTCTGGCTCTCACAGGTACCTACTAAATTTTTTCGGGTTAGAAGGAACGCGGAGAACAACGTTTGGCGTGTACACGAGGATAGCTCGCTCCGATTGTCCTCGTCTTGCCGACCACTGGCTCCATTGTCGGACATGAGGTAAACAATAATGTAATTATTCCCTCGCCATGGAAGCCAAACCGAGGGTCAAACTAAGGTACACTTTGGTACACCCGGACCAACAATCACTTCATTAGTTCAGTACAGCTCTGACAATAGATATCAGCTGTGCAAATTATAACTGCCAGTGAGCAACTGCGACTCACTGTAATTGGAGTCGTCTCACTTCGGGTTTCATCGGTTCTTCCGGTGCATCACGATGGCTGCTCTTTCGCAATTCTTCGGACCTTGACGACCTTACAATCACCCACGTCTGTTCGGCTTCGTCAGCTTCAAGCTTGTCGCAGCCAAATCCATCCCAAATCCCCCCTCTTTCCCCGCACGAACCTCTACCCCACACACATGAGGCATCGTGTCGAAAAGAAAATAGTAACTCAATCGCCGCGAATCACTCCCAAACTCTCCCATACTCACCGTAGCTGCAATCGTGTACCATGGGGTTCAAGCTCATATGACTCTTTACGCACTTCAGCACGTGTTGGCGTTCTCTTCGCTCTCATCACCATCTATCTGTCGCTGCCGTGGCATCAGGATTATCCTTCCCCGTACCAGGACATTCCTTCCTCGTCACTCCACGGTGTTCGGAACTCATCTTCATTTCTCGACACGTTTCCCCAATGCATCACACGGTCCAATCCCTCGCACGATCAGCTGTTTTAATTAACGCGACTTGGGATGAACGCAAAGCATTTCAGGCCGAACCGGATCTTGTTCCTCGCAGACTGATATTTACCGGTCGGATACTCACACTCTTTCTACTCATGACTCCGGCTCGCGCAATGCGTTCGTGATTGCTGGGCTGGGGATCTGGGGAATCTTAGAATACCGTGGCAGGTCATTCTATACCCTTCCCTCGGTTCCCCGCTCTAGCCTCCTCAATATGAGCGGCCCTATCAAGGCGGGTTTTGGCGACGTGTCATGAAATGTCCGACCTTCGAGTCCTTGTCGGCATATCATAACCTCTCCTGGGTAATTAGCTTCCCACCCCAGGTTTCGAAGCACTTCCATCGAACCCCACAACGACGGCATATCCCCCTCTGCACTCGTCGATACCAAATCCAGGTCTAACTCTGACACACCCAACATGAAACTGCCCATCAATCGTATGATTGTCCTGGTCCCTTGTGCTTCCTCGAAACCTTGTATCTCGTCACACCCCTTCCATTTCCACCGTTGGCAACTTGGCGAGGTGCCGAAAAACTAAATCTGGGAGGGAGGGAGAGCTAGAACCGTATGGTCGTTCCCTTTGAAGGGTTACGCTTACACGGGAGAAGAGAAGCTTTTCGTGATGTTCGAGTCGTTTTTGCGCTTCGCTTAGCTCAGACGCACTTTCGACGCCGAGTCGCTCACTGACTTGACGCGTACGGCACTTGTCCAGACCATCGAGGAGGACGCCCCGCTACTCCCGTTACCGTCATTCATTCATTCGTGGACATGTGTACGGGCAATGGGCTTTTGGGTGGACAACGTATGTACATGAGAACACGTTCGAAGCTCACAGGATGTAACCCAGTTTACGTCTTATGCCAGCAGGCTATACGCCATACGTGTGGGGCATAGGGGGTGTTTTGCGCGTTCCCACCCCTCGAAGCGGGCCGTTGGGTGCCTTGACACTTTTGAAGTTTGCGTTGCAGATTGCTGTGCTCCCTGTTGCTCGTGCCCCCAGTTCGGGGTTCCGCATTCACGATCGGTACGGGTGCAAACGAGTGTGTGGTGTACGTGTGGGTGCGTATTCTTTGCATCCTTCGTTCGTTCGTTTATTCGTTCGTATGATGTGGATACTTTGAATAGAACGAACCCAGATCATGCTGTGGTCTCCTGTTCGTTCTCACACTCGACAGGGACGTTACAATGAACAAGGTGTCCAAGACCCACGGCATCTCGATTCCCGATAAGTACATACATCAACGTCCTCAACGTACTCGAATGACGGCTTTGGAACGTTGGCGAGCTTCTAGCGGGCGCTTGCCAACGGATCCATGGCTAGGTCAGACCCATGAATGACCATGTTGTAACAGATGGATGGATATGGACGATGCGGCTATGTGGCGTTCGTCCCAACACCGCCCTGCATCAGTGGCACCTCGAACGGGATCACAAATCACGAATCATGAATCACTATCTCCGATGAGTCCTCATGTTCATCGTCTTCTGTGCCAGCGCCATTTCGTCACCGCCACGCGTGAGATGCAGTTCGATAATCGATTATCGATATAACAGTAGGTGCTTGGACTTCGTGGGCCCGTCGTGTGTGTGGCGTCAGGGATGACCGTCCGAATCTTCGAAACACGCACGATAGTCCTTTGGTGGCGTTTTCTAGTGGGCTGTGGGACTCGAACAGGATTCTGATGAACGAAAAGTTAACTTTGTATCAATATATCTGTGTATGAGTTTCAGGTGGCCGTACTGTCATCATAATCGAATTCCGTTCACCTCCGAGTCCGAGTCCGAGTCCGAGTCCGAGTCCGAGCGGTGAGGGTCCAACGACTGGCGGTACAGTAGTCATCAGGTTCCAGGTCCGATCAGTGCAATTGCTCGGGGGTTTCACTCGTGATTTGGGATGACATTCAACTGAGGGATGTATCATTTGCTGGTTCGTGTTGGGAAAAGGTGGCCTAGGTCTAGATCTGGGCTGCGGACATGGATTGTTGAAAGCCCGGCCTTGAGAGACCAATGGGCGCGCACTGGCATGAACAGGAATACAACGCTGTGTAAATAAATACGTTGGACTGCTGTTTGTATCTGTCATCATCATCGTTATACATACAGGAGTGACACTGGGCAAAGGGAGGCATGGAGAGAGGAAGGGGTAAGTAAACAGGATGAGAGGCCTTGCGCTAAGTAGAAAGAGGTGCCAGGAATAGGAAAATAGTTTTAAAAAACAAGTCTTCTAGAGTCCCGTCCGTAGAGGAAAGAAAAGAAAGAAAAAAAAGAGAGTGAAAGAAAGAGGCGGGTAGAGAAGAAGGAAGTGAGAAATGAGAAGATGTCCGATCGACGGGTCATAGCATGGAGTGAACCTCGCGTTCCCCAATCCTCTCCTCCCTCTTCCCATCTATTCATCCCTCTCCTCGTCACCCTTCCGCGACATTAAATTCATACGCAGATCGACCCCAGGCCCCCGTATCCCAACCACTGCACTCCCTCTCTCCCTCACTCAAAACTGCCCACTCCTCGCCGGCCTCGACTCCAAACTCGGCTGCACAAGTCTAACGCCCGCGTACCTAGCAATCTCCACACTCTCCACCTCCGCACTCTCTGTCTCTGCTTCCTCCTCCACCAACTCCGTCTGTTCCCACAAACTCAACTTCTCCTCGGCATCATCCACACCTTTGGGATACTTGCGCGTTCGGGAGGTAGAGCTGCTTCGTCTGCCACCCGAGCCTGCACTGCCGCCAGAACCAGAGCGAATAGAATCTTGACTGGGCCGAGGAACGGGCGCGTGTGTGGAGAGTGGCGTGGCGTAGAGCGTGCTATCGCTCCCAGAGCTTCCAGTCGTATTCGTACTCGTCGTCGAAGGTGCGTAACCCATCGGCGGTGCAGGGACAGGCGTGGGTGGGGGAAGTTGTAATGGAGCCACATCAGCAAGCGAGGACGAAGTCGAGAGGAGATCAGCAGAGGATGGGAATGTAGACATGGAAGGTGTACTGGGTGTCTGGAAAGGATCGGTCCCACGTGTATCAAACCGGGAGGACATCGGGGCAGGAGGTTCGTCGTTGGCACGCCGAGGGACGGTGATGGTACCACCTGGAGTTGGAGGGGATGCTGGAACGGTCCGTTCATCCCCAGGAGGGGGTGAAAGAAGTGGTATTTGCCCAGAGTTCGATGTCGGTGGGTATAAGAAAGAAGTGGGGGCTTTCGAGTCGAGGTTAGCGGGGACAGCGGTGTTGCGTAACGCATGAACGGCTTGAGAGTTGCGAGAGCTTCCGGTTGGCGCGTATGAATGGACGACGTCCTGGACATCGAACTTGATCGCTGTCCTACGCGGGCTCTGCGTGGATGACGCTGTAAATTCAGAGTCGCGGTCCGTGGAGTCACCACGTGTTGGGGGCATCGGCGCGTCATATAGCGCGTGCCGTGTCATCCCGTCAAACGTATGATCCGTATGTTGAAGCGAGCTGAAGGGCAACCCATCATGGTTCCCGACCATTCCACCACCGATGCCCATCCCACGCATACGTGTGCCAGAACCTGTCGACCGACTGGATTGACTGAAGCGTCTCGAGCTACGCGCGCGAATGATACTCCCGACTGTACCAAGCGAGCCACGAAGTGCATCGATGCCGGGGTCTTCCAGACCGGCGAGCTTCTCATCGGTATCGCCGTCAAAGTCAAGGGTTGCAGGGTTATCTGTATGGGCGCGGGCGGCAGTGAGAAGAAGAGTCGACCGCCTATCCAAGGGAGTGAGTTTCGCAGGGTCGATCTTGGACATTTGGAGGATTATTATGCCAACGACGATGGTCAAGAATGCCAGCACCAGGGTAATGATTTGGGAGGCCGGTGCAGCGAGCCCTTGGAAAAGAACCTGGTTCGTATGATGAATAGTAAGAGAGCATATCTGGAGTCATAGCAGGGGTTGGGCGTACGATGGTGGTCACCATTGAACAGAATGAAACTATGTTGATGGTTAGCAATGACATCAATTGAACTCAGTAACCAGAAGCTCACATAAGACGTAATACGTCGGGGTTACTTGACAAGCGTTAGTGTTGATAAAGTATAGATAAGAGGAAATGAACATTACCCATAGCTACAGAATCAATCAGCATATATGCGACAAAGTAAGCACAAATCACGTACCAGTATTGAAGAGCGCAAGCGCAACGTTCAAGTAATACACCTCTGTCACTATGCATTGTCAAGAATCGAATAGTCTCTGTATCACAAGAAACTCACACAAAGTCACGACCACGAAACCCATCAAGAAAAAGATGAACCAGTTGTTGAACTAAACCAGTGTCAACACAGCAAAGCTATCAAGTGTGTTGTCCGTCTACACACCTGATTGTGGCCCATCGCGGTTGTTACGATGGCAGCACCAAGTCCAGTGGTGACGCTAACGCTGATGCCACCAATGGTACTGCATACGGTGATGTACCAAATCATGTTCTTCTTCCCATACCTGATAACTAGATAAGGGAATCATACAGTCAGGGGTAATGGCACACTGACTTTGGTCCGAAATAGAATATGATGCTCAATGCGATGGCGATGAGTACGCTAATGTAAGCGAGGAATCCGGGTGCAAGGAACATAAGCTTGAACTGTTCTATTTGGGAAGGGGTTTGTTCTTGAGGGCCTAGTGAGAGAGTGAGGAAGGGGGCACTACGTAACTCGGCAGGGGCATACCGTTGAGCGCAATGATGATAGAACCAATCTGGTTGAAACGATGAGAAACGGAAAGGATGAAAGAGAAGAGACATACAATACAAAGAGAACATCCGAGCCAGCCGAAGAATGTGAGTTTCTCTTTGAGGAATATGGAAGACATGATAGCACTGATTACAACGGACAGTGCACCCATAGGTGTCTTGATAGGGTTTTGTCAGTCCAGGTTGTTATCCTTTAGTGGAGCAAGTACATACAACAACAAGGGCCTCAACGAATGCGTATGCTAATGTCGAGTTTGAGCGAGTGGATGGCAGCGAAGATGGATGTATGCGTACCAGCGAAATTACAAAGTTCTCCACAGATCATCACTGTGAATTGTGACATGTTGTATATCGATTTCATGATTTCATGAGCGAATACGTACTTATCATGCCTGTCCACCATAATATCTACAAGGAACGGGTGAGGAATGGATGTATGCGTCATAAGAGGAGGGCTAACCGATTTGAGGTAAGCGACGCCTTCTCCTGCAGTATGCCCGGCCTGCGAGCGCAAGAGACCCTTCTTCTTGAAAACGAAGCTGGAGCCAATGAGGATACCACTCGTGATGGCGAGAATTATACCAACGACCTGGCACTGGTGAGCGCTGTAATGTGGACAAGAAGAAGGTATTTACCTTGAGACTGGAAGGCAGCTGTATGGTGGTCGAGGCAGCGGTGGTGGACGTAGCTGCCCTGGCTGCCAACATCGTCGCTGACGATGGTAACATTGGGGGGGGGGAGGGATGGAGATGAAGAAAAGGTGGGGGGATCGAGTCGCGCAGCGTCGCCGCTGTCAGGCCCAGGCTGTTCCAGTCGATGCTATTATTATCGTAGTTGCGATGCACAGCGCCGAATTACTTCCATATGCAGAAATTCGGGCCGAGAATGACCGAGATGACTAAGATCGTTTTGTTGTGACGGTAGAGGAGAACAAGGTGTTCCAAAAAAGGAAAGCGAACAAAGTCAAGTCAACGTTTCTCGAGAGTAAGTTACTTACTAGGCAAGTACTAATAAACTGTAACACTAGCAACACTAGCAACAACCTAGTTCAAGGTTGTACTCAGTCGGAGGACTGGGTGCGGCTGCGCATATTCCTCCCATGAACCGAGGCTATGAGACCAGCACAGAGTCGATCTTGACCATGTCTCACTCGGACGACCATTCAGAAGCCATGGAGGGCAGCATTGATGGCTCTGCCGACTACGAGGCATTCAGGCTTACAGAGGCTCTCGTCGAATCGCCACTTCCTGTGCTTGCTCCATACCCGGACACACTCTACGGGGCACCCCGTCCATCCACCGGTCCAAATCCCGACATCTCTCCTTGGACGACGGAGCCTGTGGGTAATGTGAGTCCTTCCTTTCCACACCCTCCATTCCTCCCCCTCTTCCTTCCGTGTACCCACGCCTCATGTTCTCTTCCCCATCACAGTCATCCCAGCCCGCAAAACGATCTCTCGGGTTTACTTCAAAACCGTCCTTTCCTTTCGTCCGTCAATCTGGAGGTTCCACTCCATCTCTCCGGTCACGCCAGAGTGACGCTCAGTCATTCATGAGCGAAACATATGTCCCTTCCGTCTCCGATATGTCCTCAAATATGTCCACAACTGATATCCGCAAGGGAAAGGCGTCCCTCATCCGTCCATCTGGAGCCTTCACTCCTTCTCTCAGGTCGCGCCAGAGCGACTCCCAGTCCTTCACAAGTGACACCTACGTCGCTTCCATCTCTGACATGTCTTCAACCATGTCTTCAACCGCCATCCGCAAGGGAAAGGCATCCCTCAGGGCCCTCATCCCCATGAAAAAGCGCTCCCGCTCAAAGCTTGGATCCGACTTGAACGATAGCATGTCCGCCCTCTCATCCATACCATCCATAGCCTCCCAACTATCTGTAAATACCTATATGATGCCCTACGGACCCAGCATGGAGACCCTTCCTCCCCCTCTCCCTCCAAAGAAAGAAAAAGAAAAGGATGTCAAGGACAGATCTCGCAAGCCAACTCGCCTCAACAAACCCCCTCCCCCTCCCCCAAAGGATGACGAAACTTTCCTCACAATCGATACCAATTTCGAACATATAGGAGACATTATCGACATGAGCGTCCGAACAACTCAATTCGCCGGTCGTCCCAGTGCATCGCCATCAAGTGGTTTCGAGTCCAGTAGCCTTAGCCTATCTGGATTCACTCCGCCGTCCCCCTCCTTATCCGTGTTTACAAATCCAAATCCATTTACCCCCGTGTCGTCTTCACGTCGATTTCAATACGATGTGGACAAAGTATCCCCACGCACGATAGTTGGGCCACATGACCTCGAACCGGACGTCGAATATTCGACTGAACGCGAATGGACTGCACCTGAAAGCTGGGCCGTTGAAAAGGAAGATACTGACACTCTTGGAGGCGGTGCAAATTCAAGCTCTGAAGAAAGTGTCGCTGTTAGTACTTCCCGGGTCCCCGATGATTGCTCGACCGTCACCGACATCGCATCCAAGAAACGGATGCGTCGCAAAACCCATCATGCCCATAAACCAACGTCCTCTTCCTCCTCGAAGGAAGTGGTCCTGGTTCGAATATACCGTGACAACGGTTCATACCACGTCGCACAAATACCCCCGCATGCAACCGTCGCAGATTTGACACCCTTACTGAATAACAAAGTATTGGGTGCTCCTGAGCGCGAGATCCACAAACTGTATCTCAAGGAGCGGGGAAGGGGTACGTTAAATGTCTTGGTGGTTAACATCGATTCACCTTCGTCTTTCAGAACGAATGTTAGCACCAACCGAACGCCCTGCAGCCATTGCGCGTCGACGACTCGAGCAAGCTGGATACGACCAACTCGACAGCCTCGACTACTTGGCCGCTGAGGATATGACATTCCTTCTCAAATTTGTTTACAAAAGCCAGCTCCTCGGCCCAACGGTCTGTTCTTTTTAAGACATTCTTAACGCTATACTGATAGTTGACTTGTACAGACGGAAGATCTGAGCTTTGACAACTTTGAGTACGTAGAGCTCACGGGGCGTGGTCTGCCCACGATCCCCATCGTCTTTCACCAAAACGCGGCTTCGATCGTATACCTGAACCTCTCTCGAAACCCCATGCTTGAGATACCCCTCGACTTCATTCAGTCTTGCGTCAGTTTACACGAACTCCGTTTGTCTAGCATGGCGATGAAGAAGGTACCACAGAGCGTTCGACATTCGATGAGCTTGAAACGACTGGATCTATCTTGCAATCGCATCGTCGACCTCGATGATGCCGGTCTCGATCGTATCTCCGAGCTTAACATGCTGAAACTACAAAATAACCGGATGGAACAACTCCCCTGGTATTTCCCTCGGTTGCGGATGCTGAAGACATTGAACATATCCAACAACAAGTTCAGCCAGTTCCCTTCCGTCATCTGCCAGATACCTCTCCTCCTCGATCTCGATATTTCTTTCAACATGATCACGGAGCTCCCAGAAGAGATAGGCCAGCTAACTGCACTCCAGTCCCTTGTATTCGTCGGGAATCGGGTGACTAGACTTCCCGAACAGTGTAGCGAGCTCGTCAACCTTCTAGTACTTGACTGTCGACGAAATAACATAGCCGACCTGTCTATTGCTCACAAGCTTCCACAACTCGAGCAACTCCAAGCGGACCACAACGTGGTTCACGCCCTCGACCTCTCTCATGGCCCATACAACACGGAAACCCTCGACGTCTCCTACAACGATATCACGCTTCTCAAGCTAGTCCCCTCAGGTCCAACTCCGTTTGCTCTCACGTCCCTCGATGTTTCGCATACTAAATTGTCTTCCTTTGACGACTTCGCCCTCTCCCATCTCTCTGATCTTCACCACCTCAAATTAGACCATAATCAACTCAAGGCCCTACCCGAATCGCTTGGGGAGCTGGGCCACCTCATCAGCCTTTCTTGTTCTGACAACCAGCTTGACACCCTCCCCGAATCTATCGGTCTACTACAGCGACTTGAAATGCTTGATGCCCATAACAATAGTCTCATCGCGTTACCCCTTTCTCTCTGGAACTGCTCCTCGTTAACTCTGATCAACGTGACATCCAACCTTCTCGAAACCTGGCACGACCCCCCAGGTGCCTCCCTTGTCATCCCTCCATCCTCTGGTATTTCCCTCGATATACCCTCCTCCCCACCAGGACCACGCTCGCTGTATCAAATATCACGGAGACCTTCAAACGCCACTGTACATTCCACATCCAATTTCACCTCCACCCGAGCTTCCCCTCCACTCGCCTATTCCCTCGAAAAACTCTACGTCGGCGAGAACCGACTGACCGACGACTCCCTCCCTCCCTTTACTATCCTCAAAGAACTCCGCGTCCTCAATTTATCGTTCAACGAGATCCAAGAACTCCCTTCCAATTTCCTCCGCAACCTCACGAAACTCCAAGAGCTCTATTTGAGCGGAAATCATCTGACGAGTATACCGACCGAGGATTTACGGGGGTTGACAAAATTGAGCGTCTTGTTCCTGAATGGAAATAAGTTGCAAACGCTGCCACATGAGTTGGGCAAGGTACCCAGCTTGACGGTGATCGATGTCGGGAGTAATATGCTGAGGTATAATATCCACAATTGGAAGTTCGATTGGAATTGGTGGGTGCTCCTCCCTCCTTTCGTATGAACCTGGCATGTGGAATGGTAAGCTGACAATGGGGTTGTAGGAATTTTAATCAGAATCTCAAGTACCTCAATTTATCGGGAAACAAGAGGCTCGAGATCAAGCCTGACCAACCCGTTGCGCAGACCTTGGAAAAGCCTGAGACGAAGAGTGGTCTTCTTGCCGACTTCTCAAACCTGACCTCCCTACGCGTCCTCGGTCTCATGGACGTCACGACCACCTTCCTTCCCAACATTCCCGAGGAAACAGAAGAACGACGCGTCCGTACCTCCCTCTCCGAGGTGAACAGGATGTCATACGGGATCGCAGATAACCTCGGGAGCGCCGGGTGCCTCACCATGTTTGACCTCGTGCAGCCAGAGTTTCGAGGGCACCAAGACGAAGCGGTCTTTGCCATGTTTGGTCGCTCCGAAGCGCCTCAAAGCAACAACCATCTGTCCAAATACCTCCACGACCACTTTTTGCCACAGTTCAGCCAGCATTTGGGGCAGATTGATCAGGCGAAGGGGGAATCCGTCAATGATGCGTTGCGTCGGACGTTCTTGAAGCTTAACAAGGAGGTGCACGATGCGCTGTACTCGGGCAGTACGTCAACGAGGAAGATGTCCCAGGTCAGCGCGTCGACGGCAGGAGCGACTTCGCTCGATGGGTCGCATATCCGTGCAGGCGCGTCTGGCATCGTGCTTTATTTCGTTGGGAAGACGTTGCACGTGGCAAATGTCGGTGATGCGCTCGCGGTTGTGTCGAGACAGGGTGCTGCACATCTTATTTCGACGAAGCATGATCCGTTTGATCGGAAGGAGGCAGAGCGTATCCGGATGGCGGAGGGGTGGATCTCGCCCAAGGGTCTTGTCCACGAGGAGATCGACACCTCGCGATCGTTTGGATTTTTCTATCATTTCCCCGTCGTGAACGCCCGCCCTGATATCGTCAACCATCCGCTGGAGGAGCAGGACGAATTTGTGATCATTGGGAACCGAGGCCTTTGGGATTATATCTCATATCAGACCGCGGTGGATATCGCACGATCGGAGATTGCGGACCCGATGATTGCGGCTCAGAAGCTGAGGGACTTTGCGATCAGCTATGGGTCTGATGGGAGTACGATGATCATGGTCGTCTGCGTTGCGGATCTGTTCCGTCCCAAGAAACAGCCCACGGCTGATTCTTCGCTTGACCCAGATGCGTATAGCTCGTTGAAGAAACGAGGGGGTAAAAAGGCGGAAATTGCGGACCGAACGATTGCGCGGTTGGTGGATGAGGTGTCCCCGCCGACGGGTCACCTGTGTCTTGTTTTCACTGACATCCGGAATTCGACACAGCTTTGGGAGGCCAATCCGGGTATGACGTTTGCGATGCGTTTGCATAACAATCTGCTCCGTCGACAGTTGCGGATATGTGGTGGGTATGTGGTTAAGACGGAGGGTGATGCGTTTATGTGTTCTTTCCCGACGACGTTGGCGGCGCTGTGGTGGGCATTGACTGTCCAGGTTCAGCTACTTCACGAGCCCTGGCCTTTGGAGATTTTGGAGTGCGAAGAGGGCAAAGAGGTGTGGGACTCTGATGGGAACCTGATCGCACGAGGGCTTTCGGTGCGCATGGGTATGCATTGCGGCACGCCCGTATGCGAGCCCGATCCGATCACAAACCGGATGGACTACTTTGGTCCGATGGTCATTCGTGCGGCACGTATTTGTGGGAACGCTGCTGGTGGGCAGATCATGTGTAGTGCGGACGTCGTTCGGGAGATCAACGCGAGTGTCACCAAGACAGGTCCTGACACCGAATACTCGGATTTCCAACCCCCTCAAGCGATCGATGCGATCAAGCGGACGAAGCTCAAGGTGATCCCTGTTGGAGAGCTCAAGCTCAAGGGGTTGGAGATACCGGAGATGGTGTCGTTGATTTATCCGGGCTCGGTAGCGGGACGGCAGGATTTGGATTTGAGTGGGGGATCGGCGGTGAGTGGGTCTGCGGTGAGAGCAGAGCCTGCGAAGGTACAGTGGAGTGTTGGGCAGGTGAGGGAGTTAGCGGTGTTGTGTTTGAGGTTTGAGGCGTTGGCGAGTGGACGGATTTTTAGGGAGTTTCCGAAGCGGAAGGAAAGCATACCGCCGCAGACGCAGTTGCAAACGCATC
>JBBPJZ010000306.1:0-23855 GCA_038089015.1 Chalciporus aff. trinitensis | reverse complement strand
GTCATTATCGGCCTTCCTGACGACGTCGCGACCCTCTACCAAGCGCTTGGTGGTACTGATCAATCCGATGTCTATGGTCAGGGTTACTACTCCTGTATGTTTTCACTCGCTCTCCTTCTTTTTTCTCTATTAATATCGCGGAGTCCCGTGTGATGCCTTCCCCGACATCAGCCTTACATTCGGAGGTACAGCGTTCCCGATCTCCACTGATTCCCTGAACCTTGGCCCTGTTTATCCCAATTCGAGTGACTGCCTGAGCGGCCTCATTGGGCAAGAGCTCGCTTTTTGTGAGTAGTTGGCCTTTATTGGATCTTCACGATGCGATAACTAATTTTCTTGTCTCCAAACAGCGTTCTGGCTTGTCGGTGACGTGTTCCTTACCAATGTCTACACCACCTTCGACGTTGGCAACAATCAAGTTGGATTTGCCACCTTGGCTTGAGATGCTCGCGTCCGTGCCTTCAAGTTGGGTTTGATATCTCTTGCGATATCTATAGTTTGTTTGTAAAATTCATTGCTCATCTCAATTTCCCAATGTCAATCAAACAGTTCCGTTCGATTGCTTTATCATCTCTTGTCGTTCCCCATACTTAGTTGCCGTCAGCGCAACCCAGACTACTGATCAGCCTCAGGGGGACGGGCCGGCTGAAAGGATTCAATATCTTCCACTCGAAGGCCGCAGCTCGCGCTACCAAATTAGGTACGGGACTCGATTCAGGTGCTGATCGTAGTCGCTTTGGCGCCCAGCACTCGAAGTTCAACGGAAGCAGGTTGTTCTACCCAGTATCGAGATCAACCCTGTTCGGTATAGTATGTGTAAGTGGCCATTCGCACCTTCGACTCGAAAGTAGCTGTTGACGATGCCTGAACTCCTGTCCCGCTTCGCGCGAGGGTTTAAACATGTTCGGTGAATCACCACTCCTCACATTGCCCTATGGGCGACGTGCTCTCGTATCCGCAGCGGTTGCGCTCCCTGCTTATATCGCCACGGCGCCTCGCTGGGCCTGAGGTGGGGCGGATTGGGACTTCCATCCCGATCACAACACGCTCGAACCTCGTGAGCGCGTAACCATTGATGCACTCGAGGCAGGGCAGGGCAGGGACTCATTCAACTCCCAGTTGACACCGCGCTCTCGCACCCGCCCTGCACCTGTGGATTTCCTGTGATATGGAGTGAGCCCCCAGTCAGTTCGGTCGCGCAGTCGATGGCGGAATCATTGAGCAGGTTTGGGGTGGGGGAATGGTTACGAGAAGCGGGGATGTGAACGCGTGAACAGGGAAAGACAGGAACGGAGCCCCTTGCACACGTGTAGACGCGGGTTGGAGTTCGCCATCCGTATAAAAGTTGACAGAGATGTGGGATGCGCCGGAGTCATGCAAAGTGTACCTCCTTAGGCGGCGTAGTGGACAGAGCATTTGGTGACTGCGAATCTCATTCCGCTGTATTGATAACTACGCCGCTACGGAGCTTACCAATGATGCTGTTCTCAATGGTCTTGGTGGTATAGTACATAGCACCAATGCTCAAGATTACCAAGAAGGTTGCCAACCCGACAAGTATATCTGGCGCGCTTCCCATTGGGACTGTTTTGATCACCGAGCACATTGCAGCTGCGCATGATGTGGATTGCGCATACAATACTTGTGATCGCCCATTATTATTACATGGGATGACCTGCCAAGGGCTGCCATTACTGTATATGCACTCGCAGTCTGTCCCGTCGCTGCGCACGACGACGAGCGCAGCCATGACGGGGGGTTGACGAGATGAACGCGCAGCAAGATACCAAATTTGAAACCGTGGGAGAATGTATGCTGTGCCGGCAAATTCCGAAAATGTTTAGTTTTAAAGTCCGATGGGAGGTGATGAGCCCTGTACCACCCATAGCGACGTTGTCTCATTCATCCATCACAAAGTCGATCTTACTTACTTTCTCCTCAAATTAATCAATGGAAGACGAAGTAGCTGCCCTCGTATGTGGTTAACTATCCATTCTCCTTCTACTCCTCACCGTACACCCCGATCAGGTCATTGACAATGGTTCCGGCATGTGCAAGGCTGGCTGTGTGTTCTTTTGTCTCTCTTGCTAAATTCTGCTAACGATGATCTCTAGTTGCTGGTACATGAACTCCTCCGTGTTTCTATCTCACTTCTCACCAGTTGGTTTGCAGGCGACGATGCTCCCCGTGCCGTGTTCCCGTGCGTGTTTCACCTTTTGGAAACAATTTGTTTCTGACCATTCATTCTCAGTTCGATCGTCGGTCGCCCTCGTCACCAAGGTGTGATGGTTGGTATGGGTCAGAAGGACTCTTATGTCGGGTACGTCTCCTCTCGATCGTCATGGATCATGCCATCCCACGTGCTTATCTTGACCCCAAAGTGACGAAGCCCAATCCAAGCGTGGTATCCTCACCTTGAAGTACCCCATTGAACACGGTATTGTAACGAACTGGGACGACATGGAAAAGATTTGGCACCACACTTTCTACAACGAACTTCGTGTCGCTCCAGAAGAACACCCCGTCCTTCTTACAGAGGCTCCCCTTAACCCTAAGGCCAACCGTGAAAAGATGACACAAATCATGTTCGAGACGTTCAACGCCCCTGCTTTCTATGTCGCTATCCAGGCCGTCTTGTCGCTCTACGCCTCAGGTCGTACAACCGGTATCGTCATGGACTCCGGTGATGGTGTCACCCACACCGTCCCCATCTACGAGGGTTTCGCTCTCCCTCACGCCATTCTCCGTCTCGATCTCGCTGGCCGTGATTTGACTGACTACTTGATCAAAAACTTGATCGAGCGCGGTTACTCCTTCACCACGACCGCTGAGCGTGAAATCGTTCGTGACATCAAGGAGAAGCTTTGCTACGTCGCCCTCGACTTTGAGCAAGAACTCCAGACTGCTGCTCAATCTTCGGCCCTTGAGAAGAGCTACGAGCTTCCCGACGGTCAAGTGATCACCATCGGTAACGAACGGTAGGCATCGCGCCACGTGTATGATGCATCTCGCTGACAGTGATTCCCTTCAGGTTCCGTGCACCCGAGGCTCTCTTCCAACCCGCCTTCCTTGGTCTCGAAGCTGCTGGTATCCACGAGACAACGTAGGTTCTTTTGATGTTGGATAATACGCGATCTCAACTCGTCCAGGTACAACTCCATCTTCAAGTGTGATCTTGACATTCGTCGTGATCTTTACGGCAACGTCGTCCTCTCTGGTGGTACAACCATGTTCCCCGGTATTGCTGACCGTATGCAGAAGGAGTTGACATCGCTCTCACCTTCGAGCATGAAGGTCCGTTCATGGCTGTGGTTCTATCAACTCACGCGTCTCACACTTCCCACAGGTCAAGATCGTGGCTCCTCCTGAGCGGAAATACTCTGTCTGGATCGGTGGTTCTATTCTTGCCTCTCTCAGTACCTTCCAGAACTTGTGGTGCTCCAAGCAAGAGTACGACGAGTCCGGTCCTGGTATCGTCCACCGCAGTACGTGCCCGTCGCCCTCTGTTGATTCATCACTCACCCACGTTTTTGCAGAGTGCTTCTAAGTACGGATTGAGTAGACAAGTGGAAACGTGTTGTCGTGGTCGATGTAATAGAAATTGTCATGGCGCAGCTATGGTGGTAGTGTCGATTCTAATACGTTACGCTCAAGTTAGGCTTGTATCTTTGTTTCCACACCTTTTCTTAACCCCGGATCTTACTTTCTTTGTACGCGTAGCTGGGGAGGAATGCGCTTTGTCAACGCGTTTGAGGATAAGGAACCCAGATAGATGCACTGCAAGTGGCGGTTCGGATCCTTCGCTACGGTGTAAGTTGGTTGCGAGTCTCTGAGCCTGCAACGATATATCTTCAACAGCTAGCCTAGAGAAACCGCCATGGCGCTGGCACTGCTAGTCCTCTGCATTTGTGGCTTCGTTCCCATCTCCATCCTGACCTTCTCGAACAACTTGAAGGACTCATCGGGGTGAAGGTGGTCGTTCACCCTTTCGTAGAGTAGGAGCTCAGCACATCCATGCCTTTGCGGTCGCCTGCCGGTGGCTGGCTTAAAGTCACCGTGCTTATCCTCTGCAATCTTTAGGTAAAACTCTGGCAGCCGTCAGTAGACCAGTTTCCTTTTCTCCCTCCCCCCAAAGGAATGTCCATCTCTCGCGGTTGGTCCAGCCTCAGGACCCAAGGCTTCCTTCAAGGTTTGTTCGCTTACTCCTCACCATTCCTGCAGGGTCTGTGCTACTGCTATCGTCTTCTCAATCTCAGGTCCGGGCTCCCTTGACGAGTAGCCCTCTGTTCCCCAAGATACGCCGAGTTATTCAAGTTTTCTGGAGCGCGATCACGAAATTTACTGCAAGTACAAGATCGCCCAGTCTGGAAATATTTTACTAGTATAGTCAGTATTGCTTATTCTCCTGTTGTAGGTCTCAAACCATGTTTTTGCATCCATCTACCCGATGCCTGGATCCCCTCCCAAAACCAGACTCTCGATGAGTAGAAGATACCCGTTCTGCTCTATTAAGCGGACCCAGTTGGGAACAGGTTTAGCTCGACGAGAATGCCTGATAATCGGCGGGATGTGAGATTTGGAACCTGACTGATGGTTGGTATCCTCATAGTTATATTGCTCAGGCATCCCGGAAAAGGACGCGCTATGGCCTAGAACATCGGGAACGAGACCACTAACTTGATGCATGCCAATTTGCGAAATCGATCTGTCGGTTCCTCCCCGATCAATTCATGACTGATGTTTTTCTTGATGAAGTTCGCCATGGTGTTGTATCAAAAAGTACGTCTATCACGATCGAGAACACCCTACTCCGAGCCCAGATGTATGTCATACGGATGTTTCGTTTATCGCTGCATTGTCAGCCACCTCTCCAGGGGATATAAACCCTGTTCACCCTCACCCGCCGTCTTTCTCCTTCTTCTGTTTCCCCCGCCACTCACTTCTCAATCAACGGCAACGAGCGTGAGTCTTTCTATCCCCTCCAATTCCATGGCAGAAGGGCCTGATCCACAGGGTACAAATGCATTCATTCGAGATTAATATTGCTGCATAAATTTTGCCATCACAAAAATACTATACGACGAGGCGATCCATTCTGACACGTGACACCTGCGGCACTTCCTTCGAACTTCCTTCATTGCTTCCATTAATGCTCTGCTGCCTTTACATGGGCTACGCGCACCCTTTCCCCTCCTAGCTCAGGCTGGCTGAGCCAACAGCTGCGGGTGCTACATCCCGTGCCTTGAAGATCCAGGTGAGGAATGTAGTTTGCCTCCCGGGAGCTTGCGGCAAACCCAATCGTCTGCTCTGGCTTTTCTTTTCTGTTCCCATTGTCGAGCCGAACCGCGGCATGCTTTCGATGGTTTATCGTTCCCTCCCTTTTTCTCCTTGCATGACAGGCAGCAATGGCACCGAACCGCGGCACACTTAGGATGGTTCATCATCCCAGCTCTCCTTGCATGGCGAGCAGCAACAGTACCCACCCTGCGTGGTGCGGCCGCAGTGTTCTCGGCATAGACAGGGAGGTGGGTACAATCTCACACGACGATGGTGATCCAATAGCCTGATTAAGAGATAGGCTGCAGTTTCCGGTGTCCCTATCTGGGTCGAGAGCACCGCTATCGCTCAGCCAGTTCACACTGCAAATGACACCAGTGAGAAGTCAACGAAGATGTAGAAGGTCGATATACTAATCCACCACCGGGGTTAGCGACAGTTGGGTTTAGAGCGCGATTACTGGGTCGTGAAGTGGGTTCATTGATGCATATGCGAGTTCTTGTCTGTGCAGATGAATAAAGTTCGACCCAACCCGTGAGACTTGACTTAGTCTGGGACTGAACAAAGGCAGGATACTCGGAACCTGGCGGGTCAGAGGATGAAGCAATATGAGCTCGAGACAGTATTAAAAGGGTGCATTGTGTATATGCTTTCGATCATTCACTTGTACGTCCTAGCATACGAACAACTTCCCTCCTCGCCCACTCTCCCATCGGACACACTTCTTCTCCAGCCAAGGCTCTCCATACGAGCAGTCGTTGGGTTAACATAGTCCAAGCGGGAGTACTTTCATCCAGGGACATGCTAACTCGCCAGAGTCCTTCGACGACCAGTCCCCAGGTTTGAAGTGGATCATCAGTCGGTGGTATTTTCTGAAGGCCTTGAGCATGATGGGGTGGTCGGGGGATAGCCGATATTGCGTGTTTTGATGGTCGGAAGTGACGGACGTTGATCGAGTGTTCCAAGGAGAGAAGGGATTCAACAGCATGTGAGAGTGCACCCTTGAGGGAGCGACGGAGTACCCCTCTTGCCAAGCTCAGCCGCAAGAGAACAGCGGCGCATTGATGCAAAATGCCCAACGATTTGTCTGTAAGAAGGCCCATTTTTATATGGATTGCATTTCAAGGAACAGCCCAACCCCTCACCTTGTCTCCTCAACACGGAGGATAAGATCCGACAGACTGTCATGCACCATTCAGCTCCTGTGGCTCGATTCAACTTCGAAGTATCGGCGACGAGGACAATATTCTCCAGAATCCGAAGCCAAGTGAGGGACTCGGCCTCCTTGCCAACATTGTTGCCAACCTGGACTTGCATCTCGATCCACGACAACAGGGACGACTTGAGAACGAGCGACGTGCAAGCTTGCACATTGCACGTCAAGTTCGCTAGAATCTGTCGTACATGGTATACTTAACTTTAATCTCCTCCCGGATGAACATGCCACTCACCCCGAAGATCCAAGTACGCACGGCATTGTCGTCCGAGGAACTTTGAAAAAGACTCCCCAGGAGCTCCCAGGTATGTCTTCGCTTCAGTACCTTCCAGTCGTCCGTGCTCACCATTCCGTCACCCAACATCTTCAATATCCAGCTGCGCTCCTTCTTCCAGTCATCGGACGTACTATACAGCATGCCAAGCAGCATCGGGACATCGGATACATCGAGTTCGGGGCGCTGGAGGAGAAAACGTGCGGTGTGTGGGTAGATGAAATTGGACGGATAGAAGATAGCACGTAGTGCATGAAGTAGAATAAGCGATGCGTATGTCGGGAGGCGCACTGGAGGATCTTCGGGACTTGCCGGTTGAGGGATGGTGTTTTTGAGAAGGCGAAGGACGTAGATGACCTGATGTGTCTCATGCATCTCAGAAGTCTGAAGAGAGGCGAATGTGAGCAGGCCATTTAAAACATTTCTAGTCTGTCAAGTACCTGTAAGATCTCCCATATTCGTGCAATCTGAGCAAGGGCGGCCTGACGGATGTTGGAGTCTCGTGAGGCGAGGCACCGAATCAGTAGAGAGACAACGTTGCTTCGGAAAACCCTGATCCACTCGAAAGCGGTTGTCGGAGGATGTGATACAAGCATCTGTGCAATTAGCAAAATGACAAGAGTAGGATCGTAGCCTTCGAGGCCATAGTCATCCTCGACGTTTTTCTCTAAGTCGAAAAGCCTCCAGGGTGGAAAATTGAGGCAGGTCCGAAGCATACGCACGGGGTCGAAGCTCTGCACCACTTCAAGGGCGCTGGTGGCAATCGAGTCTGAGGAGGGAGACCACTCAGTAAGAAGCACGGATAGTGAGGTTTGCTTTGTTGCTTCGAAAAGCCGCATGATAGACAGCAGGTCTCTATCAAATCGAGACAGTGTCCCACCATAAACTTGAAGGAGCGGCTTGATGTGCAATAGTTGGCAAGTGGTCTCGGGATTAATCTGAAAGAGTGAGCGAAGCAGACTTGCGACTCGATTCTTCGCAAAAGGAGCTTCGTCTTTTCCGCATATTGAGGTAAAGTGCAGATGTTGAAGTATCGCCTGAAGCAGCCGATTGATAACGATGGGCTAATATCCAGATGAGATCATGAAACTGACTCGAGTAACATAGTTGTTTACCTTCAGCGATGTGTTCTCCACCAAGACTATAGCCAGGTCGAGTGTAGTTACCTCTCTGAGGCGATTTTGAGCAATGGCAGTTAGCAGCGGTTCTACCAGATGTGACTTCAGTCTGAATTCGGTAGATTTTGCTATGTGTTCTGCGACCTCGAGGTAAGCAGGAATGTGCAGGAGAGTATAAGGATACCTACCTAAGTTTTGAATAACACCCCGGGAATCGTCCGAGTCGGTAGCTCCAGTAGAAACATGGCGGACAGCCCATTGAAGAACCCGATCGACAATACTTGAGACCAATACATGGCAGCTCGGAAGACCGAGGACTTTGCGAGCAATGAAGCAAGTTTCCGATGCGAGATCTGTAGTTGGAGTCCGCTCGATGTCCTCCAATAGGGTAGCTGCGAGCTGTGGTCTCCTATCACCTTCGAGCTCGAGAATTCGGCAGATGCTCTCGAGGTGTTGAAGGCAATTGTCTCCAGAATGCGACACATTAGCGAAGAGGCGGTGAAGTAGATTGGATAGCATGTCGTCCCCAAAATGATTCAAACTTCCTCCTGACAACTGCGTGCAATCAAGGAAGGCTGAAAGTGTTGCAGCGAATAAAGCTGGAGAATGTCGCAGCCATCCCCTACCCTTTATCCACGACGCATAAGTTTTCAGGGATGTCGTATCAGCGTACAAAAGAACGACGATTGATTCCCCAATCGAGTCGGACCAGGTTCCTCTTTCGAGAAGTCTGGTGATGAAGCCAGGTGGAAGCTCGTTGACAACTGGGGGGGAATGGATGGTGTCAGATAGAATGGTGGAGAGGGTTGGCTGATCCGAGAAACCGACTGCTCCTTTGAACCCAGGAGGGAGCTGCATGACAAGGGCTGCGGATAGCATATCATCGAGCAAGCTGATGCTCGAAAATACGCCTTGCAGCAACAAGAGCTTTGAGACTGGAAGCTGCAGTCCTCTTTGGTTCAAAACAGAGAGAACGGTGTCAAGAATATCGGCTGTTGGACAATCTATTCCTGAAACGCTTTCGGCCATATGGTTGGCCGTGCTACCACTTTGATGGTTAACCTTTGGTTGCAGGAGATCGACGATGGTGATCAGCTGATCGGTACGCATGAACTTGATCCACGGACGTGCATATCTCAGCTTGTTATACTCAGCATTTCGGACGAATCAAAGCGATGAAACATGTCACTCACTAGATCAAGTTGGCCAGAAGAAAGCGCGTGTAAGATTTTCTCAAGCCAATGAGAACTGATCGGTGACAAAAGCGCCTGGTCTGTGCCATCAGTATGGTCAAAGGAGATCTCAATGAGTTTTTGGATCGCTATTGAATATAGCTTCGACTTAGTCACGAATATGACAACCGAGATCGACAGTAACGCACCTTCATAAACATCGCATTCGAGACTCTCTGAAGTGGAAAGCCTCTGCATGGAAGTCGTTTGAATCACAACCCTTGCTTTTAGCTGCTTCGTATCATTTTCGGAGAGCTTCTCGCTTGCCCTCGCAAGCACACCAGAGAGTAGAGCAAGGAGGGCTGATGTAAGAGCATCGTGACCCAACGACTTGCCGATTCCGTGAACGATGAGGCGGGCTGACCGCTCAAGATCTGCATAGTTCAACGGGTGGGAATAGAGAATGTCGAGAAGAACGTCACGTATTTTCTCCTCTTGGAGATGCCGATGTGTTGAAAGAAGGTAAAGCCATACAAACGTGTGCTCGGCCGAAGATCTGTCGAGCAGCGTCAGTCAGTACACAATTCGAAAAGTAATGCTTTGCACTGGTCGGAAATCAGTTTCATAATGTTCGAATCCCAGAGGTGTCCTTCAGAGGGATGCAGGTGATGGACAAGAGCCCATAGGGCTGGTTCATGCAATTGGTGGACAATAGAAGCGACTTGCGAAATATCCGACGACGAAAGATTGACATCCACGAAGCGCACCTGGTCCACTAGCTCGAAGGCACGAACCATACAAGTGGCCTCTGAGCCAGCTATGCCATTTCCTGTTAATATGGGAGTATTTTGGACAGAAGAAGGCTTACAAGCCAATTGCCGCTCGGGATGTTTGAGGAAATTTGTAGCCACCTCATTACTTGTGTTTTGACTCCTGTGGGAAGTAACCCCCGAGCTGAGGGGGTGACAAAGACAGGCCGCAGCGATAGACAGCTCGCGACGAATCCCGAAACAGATGCTTGGATGATCAGGGAATGGCAGCTCCGCAGTGCACTTGTCTAGCTGGTCAAGCATTGCATGCAAGCCACTATAATCGATGTCCTCCTGCTTACTCGCAAGCAGAACGAGAAGCCGTCGCATGAACATGCAGATAGTGAGTGCATCAGAAGGTGTCATCAACTTTCTACCCATTTTCACCATGAACTGCTCCACCAGTGTCATAAGAAGAGGGCTTGCGAACGCTGTCTCGTGGTATCGTGTGTCTGTGGTGATTGTAGGTGGGCCCGAGTATGTCAGGTTGGACATGGCTTCAATGTAGCGGTGCGGAGTGTTGAGACACTGCCGCACACAATCGTCAAGGAATGTTACGATGGCATCGACCTCGTTCGTAAGCAATGCACCATCAGGTGCTTGCCTCTGGCAGGAAGAACCCGATGGTAGACTGGCGAGCCATATCTCTACCTCGGTTGGGTCATCCTGGAAAAGGACACTGTCTGCAAGGATGTGCTGCAGTAGGTCCTTTAACGTAGTGCGCAGTGCACAAACACGAGTATTGCAGAGAGTGTTGAGAAGAACGTGCAAATATGAATGAGACGAGGGGGCTAATAAAACAATAAATTTGTTTTAGCAGATAATGGACCAGTAGTAGCACGATTAACTCACCAGCCTTGCCGGTCCAGACAAACCTGTCACTTCTTCTCAACAGACGGAGCACATGTAATTGTTTGACACTTTGTAGTGCGACAAGTGTACTATCCTGATCCCCATGCCCGACTGAGCGGATCGAATTGTCGCAGGAAAACGATGTTGATAATCCCTGGCTCAAATTTATCGCCAATTTGCCAATTTCGAACTTAGCGTCGGTGACAACATCTGGCAGGGATTCTTGATAGAGCCAGAGAAGCCTCTGAGAGACTTCATTCAACAGCGCATCCTTGGTAGGATTGGGCTGCGAGGCTGAAGCTTGCTGCTGAAAAGCCATGATAACCTGGAAGTCTGGTAAGCGATGCCTTGTCTCTTTCTCGACTTTCTTTTGCTGGCAGCTCCACTGTCCTTCTTCATCTTCTTGTAGGGCAGCCCCAATCATTTCGAATATGCGCATTACTTTGATAAGCTTCTGTAAACATTGCGCAAGCGCGAGAGCCGTGCAGTATTGAACAAGCGGTGTCGAAGTAGCCTGTAAACCTTTCGAGAACAAGGTCTTCGAATCAGATGGAGGAAGTACATTCGCCATGATCATGGAGAGGGGGGGAGGAGTCGGGTTGTACAGTGAATTGCTACCAGGCAGGAGAAACGAGGAGACAGGGATTTCTTGAGATATAACCTGACGGGCAAACATGATGGTTGCGATCCATTTCGACGAGAGGCGAGGCTCCACAGCAAGCGCAGCCATAGACCAATACCTATTCATTGATCAGTCAGTTGTAATCAGTTTCCGCGTCGAGAACACGAACCGGGGGACAAGCTCGGGGCATGCTGATATTATCCTCAAAGCTAGCTCCCGTTGTCGAGCATCCTCATTTATTCTCAAAGCTCGCAGAACGTTCGCTAAAATCTTGTTGTAGATCCTCACGTCCTTTTCCGTCACGTCTCCGGCGGCTTCTTGACTATCTCCAGTTTCATTTGTAGGGCGAGGATACCATCCACGGTCCGGAAAGCAGACACCATGTCCGGGACGAGTACATATAGCCAGAAGGAAGTGATGGGTGATGTCAGCGACGAGGTCATCGTTTCCTGGCTCTTCAACGGCTGTGCGTTCGTAGAGCTTGAGAAGCTAATTGGGTGTTAGCTCAGCAGCGCACAGTCTGGGCACTAGGCTCACATGCGAGATCGTAACTTCATTGAATATGGCCACTTTCGTAGTTCGCCTGATTCTTGGATCCAGCCAAATATTTTCCCAAAAAACCTCGAGTACCCTGCGTACTAGAGTGATGTGATCTTCGGAAAGGCCCTTAACAAGGCTCGTAACTGCATCATGATATTGGGTGAGGAATGCTGCCTTGATAGCCGGTGATGAATCCTGATTGAACATGGAAAGGATAAGGAGGGTGTAGCAGGTACGGATGTCTGGTGGCACAATGAGCTCGAGGGAAGAGTAGTTTGTGGCTGGACTCACCAGGTTGGTGATGGAAAATTTCTCCTCTACCCTTTCCTCTCCTGCGCATGTGGAGCAACTTCGGTAGGGTCTGCAGTGCAAATGGACTATAGAATGGAGTAATGTTATACGGAGGCCTCGTACCTTGTGGTCCCATGGAAACGCATCGAATACCGACTTGCGCTCTCGACCACTCCCAAACATGGACATCGTGTGGAACAGGTTGATTGCAGCAAGGATCTGGTCATGCTGAGTTCCTAAGAGGCATGAGTTTACCCGCTGGAGCCATTGTGGTGAAAGTATAGACTTGATGACGGAGATGCCGTGGGGATGGTAGGGTAGATGACATGAGAGGAGTGAGATCAGGGAGGACAAGGTGAAGAGGACGAGAGGCACAAGCCTGTCTCCGTCAGCAAGCTGAGACTCACTTAGTAACTCGGGACTACCAACTCGAAGCATAGCTTACCGTTTTTGCTGCTGCCCAAATATCAAATAGATCCTGGGCCGCAGGAGATATTGCGAGCCAGCTCTTGGCCAAGGCAAGGCGTGCATCATCTGGAGACACAATCTCGCTGGATTTGATGGAGAATGTAGCTCGCAAGCTACTCAGACCTACACACATGGGCACATCAAACATTGTATAAAATAAAGGTATTTACACACCCCTTAGCAAGCTCTTGGAGTCTCGGGTCGCCAAAGACTGCTTGATGTCTTGGGCATTCATTGTCCTGATATTCGGAACTGGTGTGACACGTCAATGATCACTTGAGAATGATCCCAGAGACAAAGTTCTCCTTGAGTCCTTTTTCTGGTATGAATTTAGACTACGTTTTTAGTTTTGAGATAAACGGTACATACTTGCAGACCACTAATCTATTAGTACTACTAGGTAGCACGAGACGAGATTCTACCTGCTCGGTTGTTAGTAATGGGAAAAGCGGAAAGACAGCCGTGAGTTCCGAATGACGATTTCGAACTCAGCGACACCTTAGTCATCATGCTGAACATTAGCAGAGTCACTTGGACCATCAAGTTAGTATCTCACTTAGCCTAATGTATGCTGAAACGGCCTTAATTCGTACCAGTTGCTTTCCTCTCTGCCGCCTACATCTTAATTCCAGAGGGCGGGGACCTGGGATGGTGTTGGCTGAGACCATCTCCCACGACGGGGACTCTTATGTGGCCGTATGGCCAGTCGTTCGACGCCAGCTCATGGCTCCGAAAAGAGTCGAGGTTGCATCATATGATTCTTAAAACCCAGTGCGTCCTGGTGCTTACTCACTCCAGTGCGACGAGTCCAGAATTGTGAAGATAGGAAGTGAAGGAAAACATTCTACAGCCGCAACTGTTCGTACTATATCGGCGGTTTGCTATCCTTTTGAGCTGCATCACAAACACGATGGTTAGATCTCACTAAAACACATTCAGCGCTCGGGCACTCACACATCGTAATCCGATCACCCAGCGAGAGCGCAATGCCTTGCGTCTTACTCCGAATCCGAACGTGTCCTACAATCGTCCCCGCCTCGGTTCTCTCAATACTCAAGTTGGCAAGTGCGTCCTCGCCTGTCGCCGTCGAGTCGATAAGCGTGGCTTCGAAAAATGGGAAAGGAGGACTGACCGAAGAGACTCCTAGCATACATGTTCGCAGAGAGGAAATCGCATTCGCCGGACATGGCCCCTTCGGGTGTTAAACATGACATGTTGGTCGATCTCATGACATGCTTGAGATAATCACGCGGGTCCCTGTGCAAAAAAAATCTTGTCAAGGCCCCGTATGCGGAAAAACGAAACGAACGAGACATACGACATATTCGTCGACACATTCACCCGGTTCTCCCACTCAAACTCTGTCCACATGCTCCTGAACTACAGCGAGCGTCAGCATCATTGAAAAAAAATCAACATCAAACAATGGTGGGTCACCTGAGTCTCAGTGCAATACGCAGGCTTAATATAATCCATAATATCAATATGGATATCATTGAGGATAACACACGTCTCAGCAAGGTCAGGTCCTTCCCAAAGGATACTCCCGAAAATGACACCTGTCTCTGTCGAAGAGACTTTGATTGTCGCTTTGATGCTTTGGAAACCATGCGGGGCGATGGTATAGACTGCTGGGCGTTCGACGAGTTTGAGGTCTCCCAGCGTGGCGAAGTCGAGGCAAAGGTTTTGTAGGGTGTTGGGGGATTGGTTGACCAGAAGGACGTCTAAACAGGTATCATAAATGCATATATGCGCGCAAAATGATGTCGAACGCACCAAGGAGGATATCGAATCCGTGCATCTTGACATATGCCTCGGCATAAATGGGGTCAGAGAAGCCTATCGAAAAAAATGAGCAGCATGGAGCACATATACAGTGAAACTTACCAGTCAGTTGCGATATCCTACTCAGATTCGAGATAAAGTCTTCATGTACCTCAGCAGCACCAGTCGCCTTGCCCAAGTCATCAACATACTACCAAGCCATTCAGACATGAACGAGATGAGAGATTGACACAGAACGTACATTGATCGCATCATCTCCTGATTTCTTCGAGAATTGGCGGAAAGTGAGCAGATCATCCACTTGCACAATCGTCTCCTTGGCACTCTCTGCCTCCTTTTTCTCTGCAGCGCGCTTCTAATCAAAAGAATCAGTCTAAAGGCATGGCGATTTTACACGACTCGAACGCACCTCTTGGGCTCCCAACATTTTGCCATACGCGACTCGGGTATCTCTAAGGAACATGTCGTTCACCTCTGTACGCTCATTCAGTTCGCTCAGCGTTTGGATGCAGCTCAGGATACGTTCGTTGGAGTCTTCGTCGATCGGAGTCATGACGAACTTCGATTGACCCACACGAATGACGGAGGTCATGATGAGCATGGCCTGGATAGAACCGTAGGGTCAGTCGGTCGTGATAAAGGAATGGGGTATCGGTGTCACCTCTGCACGAAGAGCGTTGGCTCTTGCGCCGTCTTCGCATTGCTCGTCGTAGCGGAGAACGAGCTTGGTGAGAGCAGCCGCAAGAACTGCACCAGTGAAAAAATCTCCCCCCAGAATCAGTGCTGAGAGAATGCGTCAGTCATCTTCTACCTCCACACTCGATCCAACTTACCCCTAAGCGGAGGCTTGGCCTTGGTAGTTGAACTCTGTGTGGGAGCAGATGTCGTGAACGCTGTCTCCGTCGCATACGTTCCATCCGCCAACAGCTTCGGTCTCCCCCCGCCACTAGACCCTGACGCAGCCGCATCCTCTTCACCACCTTCTGCAACACCAGTCCCCTCCGCCTCCCTCGTCTCAGCGGCCAATATCGGAATCTCACCGAGAACGCCCCGAACTTCCGACATCGCCGCCTCGATGTCGCTCACGTTTTCCACGTACTCACCCAATATCCAAAGAACACCTCGGTACACTTTTCCGCTCTTGATACTGCTGAGCGTGGCGGTCAGTTTTTCGGTGATGGTAGGTCGGAGCGATGGGAATTTCTCGACGACTTCTCGAACGAATGCGACAACGTCGAGTGCGGAGGGGTTGTTGGAGTCACCGAGGAAGTCCATGAGAGCGTGTACGACGCTGGCTGCCACTTCGGAGAATTTGATTGCCATGACGTGAATACTTTGGATTAGAAGTTGACGGTACTCGGGTGCCTGTGTAAAGTATAAGTTTATGAACTGGACACCACAAGGGAGAGGCAAACTTTGTCGTAATCTTGCTCCTGCGTTCGCTGGAGCTGTTTCTTGAGGAACAAGACGACTTCTTCAATGTTCCGCGTTGACGTCATACTGAGCACGATGCTCATTGCTTTCTGGCGGACCTCCATGTCGGCACTGTTCTGCGGGTTAATGATCTTAAACGGTGGAAAATTAATTTGTCAGCTTACCTGGAGAGGACTTGCAGTACGTCCATGATCAGTCCGTCGAGGACGGATCCGTGCCTGGAACGAAGCGAATCTAATCTGTCAAGGACAATGAGCTTGACATTGTTGTCGGATTCCTTAATCACGAGATTGACGAGGCATGATGCCGCGGCTGTCAAAACACTCTTCAATCGATGTACAAAGCTAGGGATGAACGATACACGCACCTTTAACTGCAGTGGGATTCTGCGTGAGAGTGGTGAGGGTAGTCGCAGCCTCATATTTGACCGCGTGCGATGACGAGTTGAGAAGCTCGAACATGCAGCGAATGTATCGAGGCTATCCGCCACCAAGAATATTAGGACGGTAACAAAACGCGGGGGTCTTACTTGCCTTGTGGGTGGAGTCGTTGATGCAATCCATTCTCGCGACCTCGATGACAGCCATTTGTAGTCCTTCGTCCATTGACGCAACGCCATCCCAGACACTTCGTAGCCACTCCACCGCTTTATTCATCGCGACGTTGGCGAGGAATACAAACGCGTTCCGTTTACATGTCGCGTCAGATTCGGCAGCGAGGAAGGTTTGCATTAGTTCAGCGGCATCAGGAACGAGAGCTTCGTGTTCGCGGTGAACGGTATAGAGGGCAAACACGGCGGCTTTACGGACATATGAATGGCGGTGTTCGAGGTTGGCACGCAGGGTCGGGATGAGAGGCTCGAGGAGTTCAGCATCTTTGGATATTTTCTGAAGGAATCGGAGTGTAGCGCCACGGATATATTCGTTTGGGTGTTGCTGTAGAAATGGCTCAGATATAAGACACTCTGATACATCAGAGCAGAGAACGCGCGCACAAGGTCGTTACGAATGGCATTGCTAGAAGATTATCGTGTCAATAATAGCGACGTGCACAGTAAAAGGATATCCGCACACGACAAGAATCATCTCTTGTTTCAACTTTCCGTTCTCATCGTACTTCGGGCATACTTCCCAATAGAAGTGTAGGAGTTTCTTGAGCTGTTTATGTTTCGAGGGCATGATGTACTGGATGATTGGCATCAAGAGGGCAGGCTAGAAAAATGAATCACTAGGTGAACGTTCGGCTACACAACAGAAGGACCTACCTGAGGATTTCCATTGATAGTCGCGACTATGATCTTGCGCAATGTCTCGAGCTTGTCCTCGTCGGATCCCTTCTCGAGCGCTGCGCGTAGCTCCTGCGTCGAGGGAGTCTCTGCGGTGTCATCGAATACCACAGTGTAGCAGGTAGTTTCGGCGGTCATCCTCGTCGTTGTCGTCCTCCACGTCGTTGCAGAACTCGAGTGATGTAGGATTACATCAGCACCTCAACTCAGTCTCCGCGTAGTCGGTCAATATTATCATTACCATTACCGAGTGTCCATGTCAGGTAGACACAAATCCCTCATTGTAAGAGATTGCTAGCGGGAGACTCAGAGAGCCCGAGCAATCTGAGAGCATCATAACGAGAGGATCTAATACATCAAACGAGAATCCACGCGAGAAAGCGTCCAATTAAATTCCAAAACACATCAAGGGTCTCCTCTACTCAAGGTAAAAAGGGGTGGTGAATGTCTCACGAATCCTCATCTGGTACCTCCTCCACCCGTGCAGATCGACTTCCGGGGCGTGAAGAGTCGGGGGATTCGTTCTCAGCCACTTCTTCGATATAGGCTCCGCCATTGTCGGCCAACTTTTCTTCGGGTGTTTTGCCTGGTTGGGTCTTGCCTTTCTTCTTGCCCTTCTTTTTCTTGGGTGTATCCCACTCCCATAATGGAATGAAAGATTCGATCTGACGTGCCACTGATTAAGAGATTCGGATGGCATTCGAGAGACGCGATACTCACCACACCTACATCTGCAAAGAGTTTCGGGAATATCCAAATCCCTGGAGGTGTAACGACCACGGTGATCACGTAGAATATCAGTCGCACGATCGCCAGTCCGAAAAAAGCGGCTATGAGGCCTAGCATTCCAACACTGATATACCACACGCCGAGACGCATGATGGGGGGCCAAAGCGGGAACATGACTCCGGCAAGCATGATAGCCACCATGAGGAGACCGCCAGCGTAGGTTGTCCACTGGGATCCCTCGTAGAACCACGCAAAGTATCCGTCTTGTGCAAACGATTGCTGAGGCATGACGGTGACGTGACGGGGAGCTGATGATGCTGAACCGGTTGGATTGCCACGATCTACACGGAGGTAGAACGCATAGGGAATGAGGGAAGTGAGAACTGCCTCTGCCTCGGCTTCGGTGGTTACAGCTGGAACGTTCTTGAGCTTGGCATAGGCGGGTGAAAGGAGGGCTTTGACAGCAGATTTGCCTGGTAGGAGTCATTAGAAAAGACACAAAGCAAATGCAAGCGAATGTTGCCATACCTTTGAAATAGTCGACACGTTTACCGCTGAGAGCCCCGACACGTATTTTCATCCCAGATTTGCTGCTCCGTAGGAACTGTGCAACATTCCGAGCTGGAGGCGGAGCCCGAGTTTGCTGGGCCTGTGCTGTCGACATCAAGGAAGGAAGGGTAATGACTGAGTGTTTGCTGCAAATTCGGGAACACGCGGGACTTTGAAAGTTGTGAGGCTGGGTCTGGTTTGTCATCCATTCAACGTCATAACGAACAACAAAGCTAAACATGTATAAAGCTAATTAACTTGACTGTGACAGACGGCGATCCAGATTCACAGTTGCATCATTGCTTGCATAACTTGGTTGCCGAATCAGTTTGGGAAACATATCTAGTGCAGCCCTTCCCGTTAGAGCAGAATCACCACTCGGCCTTCGTAACTGACACGCCATTTCGCGGCCAGGTAGCGAGCCGACACAGTGCACAAGTGTTCCAAGCTGTACCTCGCAGCATCTTTGGCTCCAGCCTTTTTTATAGGGATTGCCAGGTCCCGGACCTCCGTCGAAAGGGGGGTTATATATGCGACGAACGAACGAAGCCAGGGGTGTGCATGCGAGAGAACGAACGGTGTCGTTCAGATGTCGTGTTCATGATAAACCACTAGCACTTATACACTGTACGTGCTCATTCAAGTTGACCGCGACAGTGGTCACATGACCGTGTTCAATGAACCCAACGTGACAATGAGAACTTGAGCAGGGACTTCTCCCTCCACATCAAGCACCCATGGACATGTCGTGAGCAATGCAAAATTGTATCGATTCCCTCCGAATTCACGGGACTTCAACTCACCTCTTCTTTCCCTTCTAATTACGCGACAGCCCCTAGCGCTTTCGGGTCCCCTGCTGGACTTGCGCCACCTGGGCCATTAACACCAATAATGAGTCATCCGTACCGAGCGCACAACGTAAGTCAATCACGATACCCTCAGTGCAGTGTACTCGAACGTATCAACTCCATGGAGTATCTGATCTAGGTCCCCTAGTGAACAAGTGGAAGACGGTACAGCCACGTCGAAAACCGGGGATATTTCTTGTTTAGGCCCGGGATATCGATCATCTCACGACACATGTTCGTTGTCCTTTTGTCGCAATCTGTAGAATGGCGTCAACATGCACACAAGCGTGTCAAGAACAGTACGTTCGATCCACTGTCGTTCTAATAGATAACGAGACCACCGCCTTGGTGTGAATCTTAGTCATTGGTACGGGGCGTTTGCGGGGCTGTGTGGTGTTGATGCCCAGTCGTTTGTGGAGCATCCTAATTTCAGATCAAGTCTTGCTTTCACAGTGCGCCGTTTTCAGTGCGTGGCATCTAGTTTATCTCAGCCGCGAGGACCGTGTAACTGCGCCTGGGACCACTCGGATTGCTTCACTTATTTGAAGCCACTTGATCCAAATCACTTCCCACACTTCTGGTCAGGCAAGTTGCGCTCTGCCCACCATGTCTCAAGCCCCATTGGCGCAAGATACGACTGATATTTCCAACATGTTCGTACATTTCGCATCCCGGCCATAGTAGATATACTTACCGTCATCGTGGTCTCTTCAGACACGACACTATTGTACGTCGTGCATCTTTAGGTTCGCCGGCACTGACAGTTGACATTTCCAAGATGGTTGCCATCGCCGGATTTACAGTGCTCGTTTGGGATCATATCATAACGATCGATGACGAAGTATGTGATCAATGACACCGCTTCTAATCCTCCAGCTTAGTCCCATAGGTTGAACTTGTTTGGAGTTCTGACAAGGCACTCAGTGAGTATCAGCACTTTCCTAGGTGCATCCTCTCTTCTTGACACTGTTCTTACAGTCGTGTATCTGTTCTTGCTTGTGAGTAGTAGCATGCTACATCTCCGGCATAGTCCTCATAACCAAAGCAGAACAGATATCTTACGCCCCTTGGCTTCATCGTGATGCTTGTCGGTAAGCCGCCCGCTCTCCGACATTGAGTACACTGAAACAGCCACTCAGCTTTTACCCTTCCCGAATGGGGAATAGAGGTATGTTTCTAGTATTATTGCTGATGCATACCCGCCTACTAACCCCGCATGGCAGAGGTCAGACAGTCGATTTGTATATTTGGAATACTGAACTTCAATTAATCGCAAATACAGTTGTCAGCATTTTATTCGGTTCGAAGGGGCCATGAGCTGTATTGGCATACAGGTAGCCGCCTTGATTATGACCGTTCGGTGGGTTTCGGGGCTGTAGCCTATGATCCACCTTGAGCTGAAATACCGTAGAGTTCGCGCAGTCTATAACAACAGCAAGGTGGTTGTGTATGGTCTAATGCTATTGTTCCTCGTGTGGACTGGCATGAATGCGTGGCTCCTTGCTCATGGTGAAAGTACGTTTGTCTTGTTTTTTGAGGATATATTTCTAATATGAATGTAGTGCTTCAGCATATATCAGGAGTGCACTGTATGGCTCTCCCAACTGCAAATGTAGTCCAACTTGCTAACTTTCGTTGCGTAGCATGCTCCATGATCTTTGACCCGTCATTGTAAGTGAATAGAAATTGCGTGTCACCCTCTCAATAGCTAACCTCGAGCAGAAGCGATGTCGCCTCGGCGTGGGGTTGGCTACCTCTTATATATGACACAATTGTTTTTTCATTGATGCTGAACAAGACACTACCGATCATACGCTTAGGGCAAGCTGGTCGGATTGTCCACACTTTGTTCACCGATGGGACCTTGTATTATAGGTGGATATGGTCTTTCATATCGTATCATTCCGCCCAGGTATACTTAGCTGATCTGCGTGCATCTTCCAGCGTGATCTTTGCAGTCAACTTTGCGTTAACGGTAATGATCGTTCGCGCTGATCAGGGGGTGAAGACTATCGCAGCGCAGTGAGTTCATCCGTTTCATTGACTGACAATAAACTGAAAGTTGTACTACAAGACTTGGATTAGTGTAAGTTCCATGCGCATCCCGTCAAACCTTTGTCGCTGATCCCCTGTTTTTAGACTGACAGTACGTACCCCTCATTGTTCTGCAGGCCATACTCTTTGACCTGCTTCAGGTCACGATGGTGTCGCGGATCACTCTTAATCTGAAGAGGCAGGCACTGTGTACCGTCATCGACTGTTCGTATCCGACTTCGCAAGAGTGGACACCAACTGAACCTATGCACTCCGCACATTCACGTTTGGAATCCGGACCATCTAGGACGACACGCCTGCCCCGTCCAAGGGCACACTCGTTCACGTCGAACATTCATAGAAAAAGCGATGCTTCCTCCGATGATATCATCTTCCTTACTCCTGACCGCATCCAGCTCGACACCATATTTCGAGTTTCCCCTAGCAAATCGCCCGAGACTGTGGTAAGGCAGGACGTCGAGGGCGTGTGACCTCCTGCGCCGAAGAAGCGAGGTTGGGTTAGCTGAGAGCACGGTGATTAGGCCTTCAAGCTTCAAGTCACCTTCTCAAGCATAGGCTTGATTGCCAGTTGCAATATTTCTTCGTCATGCATCCTTCCATGATTCATTGAAGTTTACTGTAGTACACCAGTGGATTTTGTATAGCTAGGACGGATATATCGCGGTTCCTGGCCTCAACACTTCCCAGGACCAGGGATATATGCAGGCACCAAGAGATCTACCGCTTGGGGATATGGTTGGATGATTGTAGAAGCGTGCGCAAGTTTCCCGTACCGCTGAGCGATGCCCATCCTGAGACGGGTCCAATCCATCCTTGGCCCACTCTTCATTTAGCAGTTCCAGATTGCACGCAAACGCAGACGACGACAGCCTAACTTCCTTCAGAAAATCCTTGACCTTCTCCAGATTGACGAGACAGTGAATGCTACCGTGCTCATTCCGAGCGTGACAGATTCAGGGGATTACGATCAATTGATTCATGAATGGGTGTCTATCATTGACTCTGTATTGACTTGTTGTTACACTCTGTCTGTACACTTGAATATGCAACTTTCCTAGGTTAGTCACATCTACCACCCAGACTTCTATGCGAAAACAGCTCGATCCTCGAATACCAACTCTCATCAACATCAATGTCAAGAAGAGCCATAGATCCTTCATAGTTTTGGTTGGGGACAAAGGAAGGGACCAGGTGCGTCTTGTGCGAGCCTTGCGACCAGTCACTTGCTGAGCTACTTGACTGCATCAGATAGTGAACCTCCACTTCTTACTTTCCCAAGCTCGAGTATCAGCTCGACCCTCAGTCTTGTGGTGCTACAAGAAGGATCTCGGATTCACGACGTACGTCTCTCCTTAATTTTCTGAAATATAAATCACAGACGAACATACTGGATCCTCGTTAGTCATCGCAAAAAGCGAGAAGCCAAAATAAAGCGCGATGTGAAACGAGGCATTCGAGAACCAAACGAACAGAACCCCTTCGAGATCTTCGTCACCGTCACCGACATCCGGTATACCTACTACAAAGAGACCCACAAAATTCTCGGGAACACATATGGGATGTGCGTCTTGCAAGACTTTGAGGCCATCACACCCAACTTGCTAGCGCGGACGATCGAAACTGTGGAGGGCGGAGGACTCGTCGTCTTATTGCTCAAGACAATGACGTCTCTCAGGCAACTATATACGTTGGCTATGGTAAGTGCGCCGCTCTTCCGCATGTCCACCCTTACCTTCCGTGCAGGATGTTCATGCCCGTTATCGGACTTCTTCTCATGATTCTGTGGTCGCGAGATTCAATGAACGTTTCATCTTATCTCTAGGCTCGTGTGACGACTGCCTAGTATTGGATGATGAACTCAACGTCCTTCCTATATCCAAGGGAAAGGATATAGTGCCCATTGAAGAAGAGCGTGGCAAAGAACAACACAATTCGGGGCTGAAAGACCTCAAGGACAGCCTCGCCGAGACCAAGCCCATTGGTGAACTCGTCAAGCTCGCGAAAACCATTGATCAAGCCCAGGCTCTCCTCACTTTCGAAGAAGCTATATCCGAGAAGACGCTCGCCTCCACGGTCACCCTTACTGCTTCCCGTGGGCGTGGCAAGTCTGCAGCACTCGGTCTCGCGATTGCGACTGCACTTGCACATGAATACTCCAACATATTTGTGACGAGTCCAAGCCCCGAGAACTTGAAGACGCTCTTTGAATTTGTATTCAAAGGGTTGGATGCTCTAGGCTACGAAGAGCATCTGGACTATGACATCGTGCAGAGTACGAATCCAGACTTCAACAAAGCCATTGTTCGAGTCAATGTGTTCCGCCAGCATCGCCAGACTATCCAGGTCGGTCTTCTCCGTATTTCCTTGTATTATCTCTCTAATTTCTTGCTAGTATATACAACCGGAGGACGCACATGTTCTCGGGCAAGCCGAGCTCGTAATCATCGACGAAGCTGCAGCTATTCCCCTCCCTCTCGTCCGCAACCTCCTCGGTCCCTATCTTGTCTTCATGGCATCGACAATCAATGGAT
>JBBPJZ010000305.1:0-23857 GCA_038089015.1 Chalciporus aff. trinitensis | reverse complement strand
TGAACGATGTGGACTTCGCCCATCACGTGTGAGAATCCGAGGAACCGACCTGGGACGATGGGTACGATATCTTTTTCGTTGTTGATCCGCTGGAAGTCTGAGATCTAGAGAAGCGAATTTTTTAGGCGGTGTGGGCATGAGACAGGGGAGGGATACAGACCTTGGCGTCAAACAGGGACGCCCACGCGGGATTGCCGACGCGAGGTGTGCCATAGGTAACACCTTTGATGGCAATGTTGGATGGCAGGTTGAGCGCCATGTACAAGCAGTCCAGCTCTGCAAGCGCTCCGCCGAGGGAGTGACCGACCTGGGAATGATTAGCGCGAAGATGAAAAAAAGAAGACGAGAAGCTTACCAATGTTACGGATGTGGCGCCGTGCTGAGAAATGAGTGTCTTTACTTCGTTGAGAATAATGGGTGCCGTTTGAGCATGCTCGCTGGCGAAACCATTGTGAACCTGCACACTGCCGTCCACACCTGGGAAGAGGGTAGGGTCAAGGCTGGTCAGGAAGAAATTGGCGTCAGTCAGGTCCGAAAGACTATGTGCTGGGGTGAGCATCGAGGCCGGCGAGGGACATGATCAAGGGCCTACAACTGAGTAGGGTCGGTGCCCTGGTGGGCAACGACGATGGAGTTTGTTGTTGGCCAGTAGCCGACGTAGTCTAAGTTGGGGTCGTCAGATGCACCGCAGACGAGAGGAAAACAAAATTACAATATTGGATGGCGTTACCATCGCCACCGGTGAGAGAGACCTGGAAGCCTGGGACGGCCTGACAAGCTTCTGGGGGAGAGGTGAGAGGGGCAGGTGCAATTGGGGAGATTGTACGTACGACCACAGGACCATCCTTGTACGATGGATGGGGAGCAATAGGCAGCCCTGGCAAGTTGGGTATAGGGAGCGAGACCAGCTAGCTGCGCCTGGGACATTGTGGTGATGGAAGTGACCTGGGCGCGACGAACAGGCGCGGAAGGAGGGTGGATGCTTGGCAAAGCCACCACCCCGAGGGCGGGGAGGATAGCGAGGGAGAGAGAAAGAGCGAACATTTGGAATGGGGGGTATGGGTGACTGGCTTGGGAGGCATCGGTGGGATTTTATGGGATGGAGGAGGGGGGGCATTGCACACTGATGGATCTCATCTGACCTAGTAGGACAGGGGCACTGCACTGAAGGGGAGATTAGTATAATACCAAGGGACGGACTCTGATTGCCATAAAAGGGATTGCATCCGATGTTTCGCCCGGTGCAATGATAGACTCATAGCACCCGTGAAAAGAAAACTATGGTTGCTGCCGTACACGGATGAGCGCTTCGTCGCCGATCGCAGCGGGTGCTTCTTCCTGTCCTCGTCGCCGGTATGTGGGTATGAGGAAGAGTAGGGGAAGATGGGGGAGGAAATTGACTGCGATTAGGACAGGACTATAATTCATATGTGTGACAACTTGATCATGTTCGTTCCCACCCAATCAAACAGACATCAACATTTCCGCCCTAGTCTGTCAAAAACGACTCGATTCACTCCAACTTGTCTCCCTCTTCCCCACTCTCCCGGTCCCAATGGGTGACATGTACTACAACCAACAACATTCACAGAGACATCAACAACTCCCCTCCATCGCCAGTATGTCCCTACCCGGCATGTCTCCTCCCTATCCAGTCCAATACCACGACCGTTATATCGAACATCACGATCGCAGACTTGCCCCACACACGGACTCTTACTACCGCTCAGATCACCCGCGTCTTCCCGTCGACTTTTCCCAATTGGACCCGTCACTTGTGATCGATTCTGCTTCCACTTCGCTGCCTTTGCCACACTCCCCCTCATCCTCTTCCAGATCAAATCGTTCCCCGGAAGAACTCTCAGCTCCCTCCCGCGCCAAAAAACCAAGGAGAGAGAAACCTCGCATAGAGCTCGCACCAGATCAGCCCCTCACAACACAGGGCAAACAGCGCGCTCGAGTATATGTCGCTTGCTTGCAATGGTTGGTCCATCCCCTTTCTCTCTCACGATTTTCCCTCACCGTTCCCCCAAGTCGCACTCGCAAGATACGTTGCGATGGCGCAAAGCCGGCTTGCCACAATTGTTCCCGTCGTGCAAAGGCAAACGACGAGTGCACCTACGATGCCGCTCCAAAGCGCAGAGGTCCAGACAAGAACCCCGGAGCACGTCAGCGCATGGCCCGCGAGGCCCGCCAGGGGAGCGAAACAGACCCAGTGGCGTCTCGCCGCCGCCGCCGTAGGAAACACGACACCTCCTCTCCTCCCCCACAGTCCGCCGAACCTGCACCTCTCACTCTACCACCGCTAAAACAACCATCTCTCGCTCTTGACCCTCAACTAGCGGACATGCCTCCTTTTCAGCCTTCACCAGTAAATACCGCTTCGTCCCTCCAGCAAGTTTCTTTAGGTCCTCCTTCCGGAGCAGTCGTTTCGGAGCAACTACCCGTCCTTCAGGACGGCCCATTATACCACATGTCCGACAGTCAGGTATTAACATGATCATTTACCCGTCGTTTACAATCTCATATCAGTTGTGACCCAAGGGTCTACACAATATACTCAGCTTTGTTCCTCCTTTGGACGTCCACCCCGAAAGTTTGACTCGTGCTTTCATCACCCCATTTGAAGAGCAAGAAGCAGAGACCTCGGAAGAATCGCCACCAAGAATCACATCTGAGCCATCCCTCGACTTTACTCGCCAGACTTGGTGGGACTCTCTTGTAACAATCTACTCCGTTCCTTCCATCTCCATCCCCGCCTCCTCCAAACGCCAACAAGCGATCAACCAGATCTCCAACGACTTGCGTTTTCTGTTCCGTGCTTCCAACTACTGGTTTTCGTTCATCAACGTCCCTCGCTTCTTTTCCACGTATTTCGACTCGGAAAGGCGGGACCGAATGCAACCTGCTCTCTTGCCTGCCGCCCTTGCCATTGCAACATTTTTCCAATCTTCCGAAGCGGGATATGGCCACGAGGGTCGTCAAAAGGCCATGCGCCTGAGGGACATTGCTCGGGGTGCACTCGAGGCCAGCTTCAATGCTCGTTGGATTGATGAAGAACTAGCGCAGGCAGCTTGGGTAAGTCGTTAGTTGCATTCTGGAGCTATCTGACTCTTCAAAAGTTGCTAGCTCTTTTCGAAGTCTGTTCGCATCCCAATCACACGAGTGACCGATGTGCGTCCGGTTTGGCCATTGTGGACACAATCATTAGGGCTCTTTCGTTGACCTTTGTCGACCTGGAGGATCCTGCAACCACTAGATTTGCACCGCACTCTGTCCCCTCTGTCGCGCCTGCACCTCACTCTTGGACAGCCAACCAAACTCTCAATGGCCATGGGACAACCAGCACGCAATCCACTTACCATGCACAAAACTGCTCTTGTGTTTCCAGATCGCTGGGACAGCGTTGGGCGGCTGCACATGAATACACGCCTCTCTGGCTTTCCACCCCTGCGTGGGACAGTACTTGGTCAGATGCTGAGATCAGAAAAGAGACGTGTCGAAGGCTTTGCTGGAGCTCGTTGGTACTAACAGCTGGTCATACGTCATATGGCGCATCAGCTGGGAGAGCGCCACCTCAGTTATTTATCCTCGAACCCTCTAATGTATGTTTTTTTTTCTGACCCTTACTCTGCTAACTCCTCATTATTCAGTTTGCACTACTCTTTCCTGGTGAGGCCATTCGTTCGAGTGATGGACATTCCGGCAAAGACACTGTTTGGGCTCTCAATTACCGGACGATGTTGCTTTGGCACAGTTGCCTGAGGATGCAAAACGATCCCAACGCCACACAAGCTGAGTTAGCGCGCTTTGGACTTGATGCATGGATGGAGGCAGATGCGCTTGAGCAAGCACTCGATTCGCACACATGTGGCCTCGAGAGGACGTTCCTATTCCAAGGACGCGAATACATATTCAAGTGTGTACATCGTACCCTTTGTTGTTTTTGGTTGGCTGATGGTGCCATAGCGTGCGATCGATGGTAACACATGAATTTCAACGATATGCCCCTCTTTCTGAGTCAGTTTGTTTATTTTTCATTGAGCATACTCTGACACCCTGCAGGAACATAAGTGAGCTCTTCCACAAGAAGGCCAAGGAATGGCGTATGTAATGCCTGTCTGGATTACAGCTGGAGACTCACTCTTTTAAAACGAAGTTACCCACCAAGCGAATGTTGCTCAACGTGTCGTCCAATCCATGAGTGCCGTAACTGGCCAATCCTCACATACATTGGTCCACCGACCCTTCTTTGCCTTCTGGTTCATGAGCCAAATAAGCCGGTGAGTCCATATTTTGAATCAGTGGCACACACCACTAATCTGCATTCCGGACAGAGCATTATTTCTATGGGAATGTGACAATTCATTGACACTCGCCCTGGATGTGGGCACCACCCTTTTCAAACCTATCGATTATCTGAGTGCCTTATGGCCGTGCGGCGGTAATGTATTTCATTGGCATTGTTGTCATAGAGTCCTGATTTTTGGCATTAGAGCAAAGACGCCGTGCGCAGAGATTACGGGAAGCGTTGACTGCAGCCTGTCGGAAGGCAGGTCGCTCCCCTCCACTCCCGAGCCCCCAGGAAATTGTATTTTCGGACTGATACGACTTAATGCTCGACGGACTAACTATTGATACCCATTTTGTGTGTAGAAGGTAGTTAACAAAGACGGACGGATGTACGTTCCGGGCGATTCCCGGGATTTCCTAATAAAGTAGTCAAGTAGTTTCATTCAAACATAAAGGCAGCCCCGCACCTTAGTTTTTGTTCTGTACGTTGACCTTGACTTGCGTGATTAACCTTTGGAGAACCTTGTACGCTATGGAAGACATTCATCCCGGGCCATCAGACTATGCTGTACAAGACGCGGGGCCTTCTCTCCCCATCGACAACCCCGCGTCGACCTCGTCACTGAAGCGACCACCGTCCCCCTCCTTTGAAGGTGGGGACGACGAGATCAGTAGGAAGAGATTCAAGGAAGGTCCATCAGAAGATATTCCTCAACTACCGATAGCGTCCACCTCTAAATATCATGCCCTCGTCGAAGATCTCGCTCAGGAGCTTCAATGTGGCTGCTGTGCCGAGCTGGTCTACAGACCTGTGGTCGTCTCACCATGCCAACATTTCTTTTGTGGAAGGTATTCGTGGTCGACTCGTGTTCAATGCATTGGATCGACGCTGATGACGCTATAGCTGTTGTGTACTTTGGATCAAGGTGAGTCGGACGTGTCAGCTTTCTGCTAGGGGGTTTGGGGTTGGCCACAAGATGACGAGGGTTGGGCTGGTCGAGCAGCTTCATGCGGGCGTGTTCTTTACTGTGGATGGTGTTCCAGGGCAATGCAGATACTAACTAAACTTGTCACCTTGCAGAACGGGGGCACAAACTGCCCAGCTTGCAGAGGTGTATCGACTTATGTAACGCCCTCTAGACCAATTCAAGCGATCGTCGACGTGTTACTACGTACAGACCCTTCAAGAACACGAACAGAGCGGGAACGAATGCAGGCGGATGAGATCTACAAAGCCGGTATATCGATGAGGGTGAGTCCGTCCCGTAAGACATGGGCCGATATGGCGTCTTAAGAGAGTTCTTTCCCTGATCTCATAGATTCCAACCCCTCGAGAAGCATCTCCAGAACCTAATCTTAACCAGAATTCGGATTATGCTCGGCCTTGCCCCCACTGTACACCTAGCAACCAGTACGGATGGACGTGCCCGCAACCAATCGTGGATTTCTCGGTCGACCCAGAGCAAGCTTGGCATCTTGATGAGGGTGCGCCACCAGGACATGCATACTGCGGAAATTGGTACGTCGATCCTCGCATTTTATTCGGGGCAATCGCTTAATGCGGTCTCCATCAGTGAAACACTGCTTGCTCTAGGAGCTCCTGTGACAACGAAATGCGACTTTTGTCAGGTCTCGTTCTGCGGAATTAACATTCAGGGCAGATGCATCGCGTCTGCTCTAGCTTCGCAACATCCACACAACATGAACGACATTAGTGACCTCATTCAATCCTCCGAGGTTTATGAATGTTTTGAATATAATACTGTGGAAGTTGACATCATGCTCGATTACTTGACCGAAACCCAAATTACTCCGCGACAAATATATCGTGAAGTGAGCTCGCTTCTCCTCCGTTCCTGGTGTTCCTGGTCACTGACGTTCTATTCAGGTCGTGCAGCACATCCACTCCCAAGCGAACGGTTTCCGACCCCTGATCGAGTCTGACCTTTTTGTGGATATGCATAGTGTCGCCGCCGGGATCGATGACAACCCTAACGCACCCCGAAATCGAATTTGTCGACACTGCGCGACAGAAGTGCTACTTTGGGGTCTGAAAGAGTGGTGGATTCGTGAACGCCAAAAGGGTAGATTGGACGCAGCTATTGCAAACCGCCCGGATTGCGATCAAGGAACCTCATGTACCCGACAGAAAGATTTTGGTAAGCCCTTTCTCACTCTTAGACGCGCTGGAATCTTAAACGACATCCGTCACTGGGTTTTCCAAATGTAGCACATGCCAAAGAGTGTAAGCCCCCATTACCATCATCCGGTTGTGAACGATGCTGATCAATCTGTCATGGACTGACAGATAATCATGTTTTTTCGGGCTCGTCAACACGATTCGCACAACCTTTGAACTCACCTCCGAACATTGGGGAGTTGACGGTTGCGCGGGATGCCGTTTCCGGAGCTGACGGGCGACGCAATGACAGCGACCCCTTTCCAGGCGTCGGGGGTGACGGGGAGACTGGCCAGGTTTCGGTATCGGGTACTGACACAACCTCAGGTATCAGTACTGGTGTCAGCATTCTGGTTGCAGACCCTTGACCTTGAAGGATGTGTAGGATGGCATTCACGAGGCTCACGAGGATTCATGCAGGTTCACACTCTTAAGCATTCTTCTTTTGGTATGATTATTTTCCCTCTGCATTCTCCCATGTCATTGTATAGTTTTGAAGGTGCATCCTATACGCTACCGAAATCCCCATAAATAGCTAGCGTGATACATGTAAAATCTCTACATTAATGATAAGTACGATAACAAACAACAGATGCCAAAAGATGCCAAACGAGCGACGATGGTGAATGCAACACACAAAAAAAAAGGTATCAAGGAGTGACGTAGATGAACAACAGATAGAAAGGAAAACGAATGACAATCTATAACGCGCCAAGGCCATCATACATGGCAAGTTCGGCGTCCCACCTCCGACCATTACGACCTGATCGGTTGGAGTGAACAGAAGCTCTATCCTGTGAGAGGGCTTTGCGTCGTTGACGCTCCTTGAGCTCCTCTGCCAGGCGTTCAAGCTTGGCCTTTTGTTCTGCCTTTTTCATCTTCTTTGCCTCCGCTTTCCGTGTTTTCTCCTCCTTCGCATCCTCCTTCTTGCCAGACTTGGTCGTCTTAATACTGGTCGGTGACGTGGAACTTGGCTCGGAGTGGGGCTCAGGAGGGCGAGCCACGGAAGCTTTGGACGTCGGCGACATCATACGTGTGAGAGAGATCTTGCTTGACAAGCTCGGTCGTGGGCTGGACACAACCATGGGCCGGCTCGTCGACGTAGATGGAGTGAATTCAATTATGGATGGTGACGAAGACACGACGGGGAATCGCGTCGAAGGGGGTGGCACATTGACGCGAAGGTGCTCCACATTACGGTTCTTTGGCCGTATCTCGAGCGCGCGGAAGGACTCTACGATGTGCTCCTGCGAGGACGAGGGTTCCGCTGCGGGTGAAAAGATGATGCTCCCCGAGTTTTCGGACGTTCGCCGAGGACGAGATATCAGGTCCTCCGCGGATCGCTCCTCAATGATGGCGAGGTTATGATTATGTGATGGTGGCACGTGATCAACGGGTGTTTTGAGTGGAGCGGGACTTCTGGGTGGGGATGACAGATACGATTGAGATAGTGATGATGAACTGATGGAGGTCGTCGACGAGGAGAGTGATGGGGTGTCCGAATCGCTCGTGCTCACTCCGGCACTGGACTGCGTCCGAGTCCGGACTCGTCGCGGTAAATGGAAAACCGGGAATGGAGCATGCGAGTCCGCGTTGGGATACCATTGATGGTCTTCTGTTGAATGCTCGAAGTCCGAGTCTGTTGGAGTGGAAATGTACGTGGATGGAATGTGGGAGGGATGTGCAGGAGAAAGTGGTTCCTCGTGTTCCAGCAGGAGGTAGGGTGTCACAGGCGCCTTGCCCTGGTGCCGAATCGAGGGTAGGATGGTGGCGTCGAGGTAATCATCAAAACCATCGTCCAAAGCAACTCCAGTAGTTTCTTGCTCTTCCGCGAAGCTTGGGGTGTGTGATACGGAAGGTGAGAGTAGCTCTGCGAAGGCGCAGAGCTCGTAGTCTGTGTGAGTAGAGACAACGCTCTGTGTCCTGCTGTGGAGAGACATGGTCCGGAGCCGTGCGGGCGTTAACGTGCTTGCTGAGGGGGTCGTCTTATGCGAGTGATCGTCTATTTGAGAGTCTGAAGCAATCGCGGCAGCCGAAATTTGATATGAGGTTCCATCACCGGTGGGAACAGCTACATGACGTGTAATCACAGGATTAGAATTCTACTTCTTTACCCACGATCTGGCATGGGTGTGTATCCTACTTACTGTTTTTTGCAGCATATCCCCTGCTGGCTGATGATCCCGCATGTTGTTGATCTAGGGCAGGGAACCTAGCATCCGAAGCACCTCGTGCTCGAGTTGATGAACCTAAGGTCTCCTCTGACCCCCGTCCCTGGTGATCGCTGTCTCCCGGGTCAGGATTGCGACTACCTCCACCTCCACCTTTGCTGTCAGCGCGTGAACGACCGGTCCTTTTCTGGCTATACGACTAGATAGTCGGGGTGAGCATGGGCCCTAACCATGACTACACGTGTATCCTGAAGCGAAAAACTTACCATTACCGTCTTCAGAGCTCTAATCACAAACACAACCGAAGGGAATAAATATACAGCCATATATAAACTTAAAGGACGCACCGAATTTGGAGACTTCGACAGCTGCACAGAGTTGCCACCTCGTAAACTCCTACAGAAGTAGAATTGGAAAGAGCCCGGTGCATCGCATGCTTTACTAAAGCTTCCAGGTGTGTGATTTGATATGTATTAGACAGAATCAACAACTGGCTTAGAACCGCGGGAGCGTGCTGAAGGGGGGTGATGAGCGCTAGAGAGTAGAAATATTGCAATAGCGCTAGGGTGATTGGGTATGGTTCCGAGAGATGGAAAGCACGCGGGGTTAGCCGTGGATCTGGTCGAGACTCTGAGGAATCTGGCGCGCCGGGGAGGTCAGGAAGGCCGACATCCATGGATGAGGACGGCAAAATCTCGATGGCCTGTCGGGCGCGTTCTAAAAACTTTACCCGTTGGTCTTTGAACCACGGCCACCTCTCCTCCAAAGTCTTCCTCGAACACTTGACCTTGCGCCCGTCATCACAAACAACCTCGAAATCGGCCAAAACACCTTCTTCCAGTGCAGATAAACCAAACTCTTGCATCGGGGTTTCGATTTGTAAAGCCGGCGGTTGATAGATGCCGAAAGACTCTAGGTCAATCACGGCGACATGATCCCAGCTAAGAAGTCGGCGATTATAGTCCTCGACGAGATTCCCGTTGCGATTGCCGAATACCACGAACTTGTTGGCTTCGGCCCAGAGGCAAGCACGAAACCAAGATCCCGACGCTACAGCATTCCCTGGATCAATTCGTGACCAGGTCATCGTGAGGAGGTCGAGAGCCCATATTGAATAAGATTGATATGTATGAGCGAGGTATGTGCCAGCGATAATGAAGTGGGTGCCCAAAATTGCGCCCGAGGGAAAGCGAAGACCCGGAGGAAAAGACGCTCCGGTCATTGCGGTGGAACGATCGGTGATCGTGAAATCCGTGTCGGGCAGGGGTGAAAAGACTGCGAGTTCGCGCTTAACATCCGTGAACTTCAAGGCGCAAGTATCATAAGCATATCTGCAGAAAAGTATACCAGGAGCTTACATTGTAGTTGCTGTAGAGGTATATTTCGCTCGGAAAGTCGTCGGTCGGAGGAGCAGAATACGGAAGATGAATAAGTGATTCGGTAGCCGTGAAGTCCTGTGGGGATGGAGGGGACTTGTCCAAACGGAAGCGGGAACCAGGGGAACCTAGAATAGCAGTGTTATCCACAGAACTACGCTCTTCTTGCGGTTGCCGAACGCGAAGGTTCGCAGATACGGCCACACTACGGTATGTGCCGCAATGGTGAGGGAAATTTCTCCGTTGCACCCATGCTTTTCCCAGGAGATCGTAAACATAGACGTCATCCAACCAGACGTTGGACAAATCTTGGCCGCCAATGATAAACAACCTGTCGGCAGTTACTGACGAGAGATGTGCATATCGAGGCTTAGGGATGAGTGCTTCGGCAGTCGAGTCTGAGGAAGTTGCATTGGTAGATGATGCGGGTAGCCACCGCATTGTTGATAAGTCAAGGAACCGAATATCATTCAAAACGCATAGATCCTCCGGGTTAGATGAATTGGGAGTGTTTCCCATTCCGCCAAATACGATTAGTTGGTTGTTCCCTGGGAATAGATGGTGAGAAATGACAAAAAAAGTCCAAAAGGATACTTGCATGTTTCTGCACTGTGGAAATAGCGGGGCTCGGGTACATCGTCTTCCGCGGAAGGTATTATCTTCTCCCAAACGAACGTGTCAAGATCGAATACATAGAGGTCGGAGACCATGCGTCGCTCGGTGACCAAGCGACCACCCTTGACAACGATTGATCAAGGTCAGAATGTGATGGGGCCATGAGTAACAGGATGGCTCACAAACAAGTACATTTTAGAACCAACAACGGTGGTAGAGGCGCCCTGTGAAGCGGGTAAACAGAGGAAGAAGAGTGTTGTTGATTGGGTTGACATACCACGAGCTTCGCAGGGACATCGCCGGATGTCTTCCTGCAGAAGGTTGTGAGATCGGATATTGAATGCATGCCTGGCTACCGCGTTGCTACGGGGAATGCAGCACACAGCGCTCTCGTTGAGACGGTGGGATGGGCGTTGCGGACGGAGGGAGAGAGGGAGGGAGTGGACTGACGAGCTAAAAGTACAGATTCGACTTCACCCTCGATCACCTACTGCACCTCCAATCTCAGATCCTCCTCGGCACATGCCGAACACGTGCAGCCAATTCTTGCAACTTTGATTTTTAGTCGGCGCTTAAAATTCCAAGAAGGGGAATAAGCCAAATTTTCCAGCCGATCTCGCCGGGTCGAAAAAAAAAAACATATTTTTATGTGAAACCTTGTCAGTCATACTCCGATCAGATCATGACACTCTCTAATATCCAAATAGCACTTTGACAACTCTGGAGGCCCCCGCTTTCAATCAGTCTATCTTGTCTGCCGTGGCGTTAGACTCCGCCGAAGATATTTCTGTCTCTTTCAACGTTGGTTTACCCCAGAACCTTCGTCTCCATGCGATAACGAAACACCAAGGTCGGGTATGTTCCAGGGAGAGGATAACAACTCCATGCGGTCCGAGATATTCTTATCAGCTTCCTATCGCAGCAAGAAGCCAACAAACTCAAATCGATTTCCGCTTTACAAGCGTACGAATCCAGAAGTAACCTAGTTGGCGAAATAAAGCAATTTGCGCTCGCTCATTAGTCCTCCAGACGCCCATTTTCCTCGGAAGAGGTAACGAATTACTCATCTTTCCGCAGTTATCCTATTGTTTCGTGCACCGCCTAGTCGTGGAGACTGCAGTTTACGTTCATGGAACTAGAAGCCCCGTAGATCGCTCCCCCTTCCTGGTGTACACAGGGCACATGGATGAGAGGTTGGGTTCGACCAGGTATATTGCATCAACGCGTTGTTCACTCTTGATCTCGTGTTCAGCTCGCGAGGGGAACCTCGAAAAGAGCGGCGCTCTTTCGAGGTCGGGAAAATGTCAATTCAGAGGTTATCGAGTGGAATATTACCCTCTACGGCCATCATGAGTTATGAATGAATGGCTTCGCTCATTCATCTCGGTAAAATGACTCCCATCAATCAGACGTCCACGTACATATCACCTTGGTACCCAGCAATTTTTTGGAAGGTTCAAGGCCCAGAGTTTGGCCGACCTCCAAGATCATGTACCTGGCGCACCCTGAAAGTTTCTCTCTGACGGTCCTCATGTGCCTTCGGTGTAAATTCATCTAATGCTAGCTCGCCCATGGTCCAAGGCAGCTCGTGTGCTTCACTGAAACACGGCGGATCTCCACAACTCGGGTGCTAGAGAGACCACTAGTAGTTAATCAGTGATTTAACTCAGATACCAAACAGCTCGCCCTGAAACTGGTTTATAGCACTCTATGCGGGGGCGCGTGGATCGAAAGGAACGAGCGTTGGGTCTGGAGCTCGACAGTTGAGCTAGTGGGGTGCTGGTTCGACAATCGACTTTGTATGGACTTTGTCGACTTGAAATTCGAATAATTTTGAGCTGGTTGGAGGTGGCGTTCGAATTCAAAAGATCCGAGCTCGGCCACGGCGACCAACATGACCCGGGGACTAGTACTCTTTCCAAGACTCAGCAGACTAACTCCCCACCGATCTTTATCACAATCTTTGTCTCGTCCACTCGATATGCGCGATTCATCAGTCAAGTCTGCTCCGTCGCAGACCATGTCCAACGAAGACGTTACAGAGACACAGGACACCATCCAAGTACGCTCCCACCCCCAGTACAACACCCCAGAGCACATCTCTCCCGCCAATGTCCACTCGTCTCCCCTAGAACAGTTTCACGTCTGGTTCAACGAGGCACGCAAGGCGGGTGTCCGTGAGCCTGAATCCGTGTCGTTATCCACTGCCACACTCTCCGGTATACCCTCCTCGCGCATGGTGCTCTTCAAACAACTAGACAAGCGAGGTTTCGTCTTTTACACCAATTATACCTCACGAAAGTCCAAGGAACTCGACGAAAATCCTAATGCCGCCTTACTTTTCTTCTGGCGCGAGATATCAAGGCAGGTCAGGATCGTAGGCAAGGTGGAGAAGATAAGCAAGGAGGAAAGTGAACGCTACTTCCAAAGTCGTCCTATTGGAAGTCAACTCGGTGCGATGGCCAGCAAGCAGAGTACTGTAATCGGGGAAAACGATCTGCAGGAGAGGCTTGAGAATCTCCGAAAGCAATATGACACAGATGAGGGTGTGGGAGAGGGAAAGATTCCTCTTCCAGATTTCTGGGGCGGTTGGAGGGTTGTCCCAAGGTAACTTTAACATCCTGTTTTACCATCTCTATATTGACACCCTTTAGTGAAATGGAGTTTTGGCTCGGAAAGCCATCTCGTCTTCACGATCGCGTGCGGTACCTGCGTCTTGAGGGATCTTCCGATGAGGAACCCCGCTGGACAATTGAAAGGCTATCGCCCTGAACTCATCCTACGTCCATCAGTCACACACGGTCGTAGAACCTGACTGGGTCTGGAAGCCACATATTGCATGTCGTGACAATTTCACATCCACTAGACCACACTTATGGATACATGCAGCTTGCGAATCGACGGGTCAATTATACCAGGAACACCTTTCTTATCTCGTCGAGGTCGTGGAACTGATGAGTTACCTGTTCGATCCTGGTTTGATAGACGGAAGACGGCGTAGCAACCCAGATGAGATTTCAAATTTCACCACGATGCAATGTGCAAGTAGATGCTCGTCTGTACATTGCAACAAAAAAAACTAGTCAGCCCTTCCCTTCGTTCAATGACCAGGTCATCGAGGCTCAAGTAGGTGTTTGCCTATAGGTGATTCAACAACGAATTTGCGCCGCCCATAGGTGTTTAGGTGGACCATCTGCAACCTCTCTAGATCTTCTGGTAGCTTCTGTTGCTTTCCAGAAGTCCCAGGCGCGATCACGACATCTGGGCAATGGAGCACCCGAGCACTAAATATAACTGTCCCATAAACCGCCGATATTTTAGCTTTACACTGCGCATGCACTCACAGATAACCGTGTGCCCACCATGTTGCCCACCCTCGATTCTACTGCGGTTAAAAAGGCTCAACGTAAGAGTACCCTCACTAGTATCGGGTTTGGCGGCCAGTGTTCATCCGATGTCAACGGAGGTATAGTAACATCGCTATATTCTTTCGCCAAATTTCCGAACGTTATTTATGTTTCGGGGAACTGAATACAATTAATGTCTGAGCTCGCAAGCGGCCCTTCCCCCTGCTAGCGCTTACGGACTACTACATGCCCTTTCTTGGCCCTCTCAATGGGAAGCATGGGCCCTCTCCGCCTTATCTTCGGTAGTTCTACCTCTGAGGGAAATTCTGGCGCCTTATCCAGAGACGCTTTCCCTCAGTTGTCTCGCTAATCTGACTTGAAGTAACACGAGCCTGGACCTTGACTCTTGGAAGAGGGAGGCAACGAGGGCCGGTTCTACACCGTAACGTACTTGTATGCAGGCTTCTGGGAAACGTGATTTTCGACATCGTTGACGGACTCAAGTCCGCAATAACACATCCAGCAGGTTGATTCCCCCGCATCAACAGCCTAGGTAGCTGATCTTTAAAAAGCTACTTGGCTTAATTTATCTTGTCACGGACATAGGCCCGTCGGCAAAACTCCCTAATGTGCGTTTTATATCAGTGCTTGAGGTTTGTTGACGAATCAAATAACAAAGGTCCACAGGTAGTAGCTGAACAAGCGCCAGTAGCATACGATCAAATTTCAGAGTCCTCCAGCAATATCTCCACCAAGTTAAAACATAAAACAAGTGCGTTCCAGTGAGACCAATGAAAATAGCTAAGTTATCATGTAACATCTCGTGCCAACAGCCTTGAGAAACAGGTCGAGTGAGTTATCGAATCCGATGAAACCAAGGGTATCGTCAACGTACTGTTCTTTACAACCCGCAGATGGAGGGATCGAGTTGACCCGCCCAAGCAGTCACAGAGCCTGCCGCTACCCCATCAGGTCCCGCCCAATTCTTGAACGCATCATAAGCAATATTGAACGTGTCTGCTGCATCAACAGCGATGATGACCTCGATATGAGTCGATCCATCTGGGAGGAAGTACTCCAACTGCCAGCAAGTGCCGCAGAGGGTGGAGTTCCAAGTGAGTCCTGGGATTCCCCCTATGTATGGATGACCGGGGACGTCTCCCAGAGTAGGCCACTTGCTAGCCAACCCGTTGACCCCGTCAGAACAAGCGGTGCTGCTCATCGGAATGGTGGGGTCGTCGTAGGTGTAGTCATACGTGACGGTGACTTCCGACATGATCCCATAGGGCTGCGCGAAGGAAGGGAGGGCAGAAGCAGCAAGGATGGCAAGGGTTGCGAGGAACTTCATCGCGTGCAGGTGGCTTGGAATGGTTTGGGGAGCTCAAGCTAGGCTGAAAAAAGGCTTCTTGGGTCTCCTCTTTTAAAGCTGCCTGTGGTCGGTGTTCCCTGGCCGCCAGGAGCTTCAGAGACTGTATCCCTGCATACAGCGCGGTCTTGATGTCCCGAGACACTATCGCTTCCAGGCTTTCCCCCTGGCAGGTCTGTCTGATGACTAGGCCATCTAGCGAAGCGAATACCTACCGAGCATTGATCGCGTCAAGGGGAGTCGGCGACGGCCACCCTACGCCGACACCTTCGCTGACCATCCGGGTTGTTAACTTTCTCAACCATTGCTACTGGGACTGCTCTGATTGCCGCCGAGGCACCACACAGTTCTTGTCGTGTTTCAGAAACGTATCACTCTAAGGCGAGCATGCCGTGGACAAAGTGAAAAAAGCCAAAGATACTAGCAGGCATGAGAAAACTCGTTCATAATCATGCATACTTGAATTGACTCATGATCCTACTGCAAGGCTCCAATAAACATGTCATTAAAATGTCCAAACATCCAACTCGAATAGCGTTACTAATACACATAAAACTCCAGAACTTGCAACCAAATCCAAACGCCCAAACGTAAGTTCCGACAGCCCACCCCTCAAGCCTCTTCGACAAACTTACTCGAATGCGAGATACTGAACAACGACTTGCTGAAGGCTTCTACAGTCAGAAAAGATAGGCGCCTAAAAGTAATCAAACCTACGTTTACAAACCACAGGCACTGGCCGCAACCTGGACAGCTTCCGCTTGCACGGCACCCTTCTGATAGGCAATGCCCCCGGTCAAAGCATTCATTGCTTCGAGAGAGAGATTGAAGGAGAAAGAGGCATCGACCGCAGTGATGTAGATGGTGTTGGTCTGACCACCAGAGGTAGTGTAGGTTAACTTCCAGCAGGTACCGCAGAGAGGGGAGTTCCAGGTGAGTCCTGGAACACCCCCCACATAGGGGAAGTTGGGGATCTTCCCGAGCGTCGCAAACTTGGATTCCAGGCCGTTCTGCCCGTTAGAGCAAGCGGTACCGCTGAGAGGGTAAGTAGAATCGTCGTAAGTGGTGTCGTATGTCACGACACTCAATGTCTGTGCAAGAGCAGGGATTGCACAGAGGGCGAGGGTGACAAGAGGTGCGATGAATTTCATAGTGCGCGAGAGATTGGCTGAAGAACGAATACTGGGTGATGCGAGTGCGACTCACTGATGGATAAGTCACACCAGCTCCTGGCCTTTATAGACTGAGCGGTACAGCCCAGCTGGTAGGCAATGAAGGGGGAGATGGCCATAGATCCCCGTGTAGACCACCTTGGGAGAGCGAGGACAAATCCTCACCCTTGGTAAGCACTAACTCTTCGCCAGGACATTGCTATTCCAAGCAGACCAACTGCGACAAGTTGGTGACAAATGGCGTGGACTCGCCGGCGGTTGAAAGGCACACTCTGCGCCAGTGCACATTGCCCGACTCGTTGTCATACTAGGGGAAGAGATGACGGTAAAGCGGGATACCAAGACCGCCAGGAAACGCAAAGAGCACGGTGGAAGGTGTGTACTGTAGTGCAAATGATCCGTTCAGGGGGTCCCTTTGGGCGGCGTGCCTACCCCACACCTGAAGCTATGCTGAATTAACGGATCTCGAATGCTAAACTCAGTTAACAGCGACGAGAAGTAGAGCCTTGCTTGCCGTCATCAGGAACAGTATTTCATCCACCAGTGCTTGACACCCCTGTCATAGGTCCAGCGGCAAAATGCTTGCAGCTTGGCACGTCACCACTGATTCAAATGGTGTTAGAAGGCGATTTAGTGCTAAAAAGGGCGGGAAAGTAAGTGCTCGGCGGTGACAGATTGACCGCGGAGAGCTTGGGAGGTTGTGAGGGAGAGTTTGCGAGGCAGTACCAGTGGCGGAGAGAAGGTTTAGCAGAGGTTCTGGTCTCTTGCAAATATGGTTCCAAACAGGTCTATATTCCACTTTACATCCGACGTCGCGGAATCATTTGTTGCAATGTTTCTATCTTCAGGAACAAAATGCTGTGCGATGAACAATACGTTGAACGAGTTCAGGCTTCTCCCTTTGCAGCCAGCCAGCATTCCTTGGCCCTAGCCTCGAAAGCTTGTTTGGCACCGGCTTCGTCACCTTTGACCCACTTGATCATAGCATCGCCTTGGAGCCCACGACCAAAGGAGAATGTAAGGTTGGGCAAACGGGAAAGCGCCAATGGAGAGCCAGCGGGTGCTTTGTCACGGACGACGTTCACAGCGTTGAGATACTTTGTGGCATCGGAGTCGGAGAGTCCACCTTGGAAACAAAATTCTTCAGTACAAGTGACACACCACAGCGGGAGCTATTTACCTGAAAGGAAAACGACACCCGCGACTGAGATGGGAAGTGAACGAGCAAGTGCTGTTGCGGTTGCAAGAGCGATTTCCTCAACGGACGTGGTCGCGCGGGAAGGATGCTTGAGACCCGGTTGAGCAAATGACGGTTTAATCAGCGAGCCTAACGGAAAGACCAGAATCAATGGGATTCGAAGCTGGTCGCGATTTCCCTATAACCCACCCTCAAGTAAAACGCCATATGCAGCACAACGGGCGTAGATCATACTGATAATCTTCACGTGAACCTCCACACTCTTCTTCAGGTCAGCATCTTCGGCGAAGTCTACGTCAGGTTCGACGATAGGGACGAGGCCCGCTTGTTGACTAATCGCAGCAAACCGCGCTAGGCTCTCTGCTTGGATCTCGAGACCAGCTTGGGTGGGGAGAGTGGAGGAGTTGCAAAGGATAGGAGCGCGCCATTTGCTAAAGCGTGCCCCCGCCTTATAAGCAGCTTGAAGACGAGGTAAGAGGTCATCGAGACCCTGAGTTGCAGGCTCAAGGGGGGAGATTGGTAAAGGGTGGGCGTCAGTGTCGGCACGCACACCGGGGATGATTCCCCTGTTGATCAAGATGGGAGCAAGTTGGAAATCGATAAGTGTCTCATGGTAGAGAATCACGCCAGAGATGTATTCTGCGTCCAAAGTTAAGGGCCATGGGTAACTGCTTTCAGAAAAATACATACCAGTCGGAAGCGACTCATAAAGGCACTCCCTCCATCGCCGCCTACGCTCACGATTCTGAGCCTCGGTGTAGACCTTTGCCTTTCCGTCAATGCCCTCAGCTGCAAGAAGCCTAGACTCGATGCCCTCGACGGTCTCATCGGTGGCGTAGATACCCTTGCCACGTGGATTCACCAGAGCTTGAGCAGTAGCGATCAATGATTTTACTACGGCTGGAGAGTGGTGGGGATAGAGATAAGAGAGGGGTTCTGAACCTGCGGAAGCGGCAGCACCCCCGCTAGCAGCAAAGGTGTAACCTGGTGTGCTCGTTGCGTTCAAGGACATGGTGTTGTGGTGGGATCAGGAGATGGCTCCCATGATACAGTGAGAACGGAATTAAATACCGAGTAAACAGGTCAGGTGGGTTGCGTGTGGAAGAACTTGAATACGCTGAATCGTGGTCATGCTACCCCACGACACCGCTCGGGAGGTCCGTTCCGGTCGAAGACGCAAGTGAGAATCTAGCTGAAACCATATTCATTCGCTATTATCAGCCTGAGACAGCCACGTTTGTTCTAGTGGAAATGAGGGTCTAGGGATGATCCAAATTCGAGTTGGAGAGTAAGTACCAGAACAAGCAAATTTCAAGCACATAGTACATACCGAGCCGCGCTTGAGCTTGCGCTTGTTTTTATTACTTACAATCCATCCTTGGCCGACTGTGCGCCATGCTCGGGGCAAGGCAGTTCAGGTCAATCTTGCAAGCAACCAGGCCAGGCGCGTTGCAGCGGGTTTCTGCGCGCAGACAGGCCTCTACAACGCGCCGAAAGAGCGCCGCACACGATGATGGCGACTTCCGGCCTCCTTGGGTGTACCTTGGTGTTCGCGTCCTAACTCACACTGCCATACCAGGTGAGCTTGTCCAACATTGGAGTCTTTTATGTTTGCGAAACCAGTTTCTCTAGTCACGATTGTATATTCCGTTTTCTTTGCTGATTGGGGTGAGCGGGACCACGTCTTCAGGCCGGTCAGTTGCATGCTTTACCAGCTGGTTATGGTTGACAACCATTTCTATGACTTAGCCCCGGAGATGGGTTTCGGAATATATGCAATCCATTCTCTCCCTGTCACCTGAAGAAGCTGCTCTGGTCCAAGAAAGCAATGGGCAAGCACCGAGTAATAGCCCCTCCTCACCGCCAAACGGTACAGGAAACCAGAGTTCAAAGCAAGATTCAAAGGGCTCATGACCTCAACACAGCCCAGCCCCACCGACGCTGGATGGTAGACTCGAAGTCCCTTCCCCGTGGTTTCTTGCAGTATATGTAGAGTAAAAGTAATTCATCATATGGTTCATACCCAGAGCGTGGTGCAGAATTTGACTTGTCTGTCTTGAACGCGGTCGGTCTGAGGTTCAAACTACATAAACCTTGATACGAAAAACTGTGCAGCTCTCGGAACAATGCAGAGCGTGCCAGCAACATACCTTCCCCCCCTTCCACAGGGTTATCAACCACTATCCGGTGGGCATTCAAATGAATTTCCCTTTAACACCATTTTTACCCAAAGGTCTTGCCACGCAATCACAGAGGCCGAAATCTATGCGATCAAAAAACAGTACTTGGGACTGCTACATTCACAACAGGTCATTGACATCTGCCTCACCTTCGAAGCCCATGCTCCTCTCCACGTGAAGAGTTCTGTGTGGCCATATGATATCCGTGCTGCCATCGTCTCTATACAGGCTCAGAAAGCACAAGCATCTCAGACTCAGGCTCAGTCCACCACCCCAGAGTCGGGTCCCTCTGGGAAAACTTCTGGTCCTGAAACTGAAGATTCATCCACAGAAAAAACATCCCCACCTCAAGCAGGCACCTCCCAGAACGCGACACCTGCACAAAGTCCCGCGGCGCCATCTACGACCCCTGCATCACCATCCCACATCGCGGGTACTGCCCCTGTATCCCACTACCCACATCAACCGTACTATCATCCTACGTATCCGCATGCACCGTATTATGCCCCTCCACATTCAGCATATCCATACCCGCACCCATACGCCTCGTATCCTCAACCCCCACCCCCGTACCCCGTAAACCCAGCGAGCCACCCACCACCTTTGTTCACGAATGCCCCACTTGTCCATCCTCCCCATCCCGGTCCGGAGCAGCAGCATCCACCCGCATCCCTCAACAACGTCGATGATCTTCCAAGTTACGAGGAGATGATAGTCGAGGCACTCCTCGATTCAGGGGACCCCGAAGGATGCGCACCCAAAAGCTTATTCAGTTGGATGGCAATGCACTACCCTCTACAGACCAACTTTCGACCTTCAGCGAGTCAAGCTTTACAAAAAGCCTACAAAAGAGGTCGTCTGGAGAAAGGCACTAATGGTAAATATCGATTGAACGAGAATTGGGAAGGGGGAAATGTGAGTGTGGGATCTTGTCGTTCGTTCATTCTTTCTGAGCCCGGATGGATTAGACATCCAGACGGACGACACGTCGCCCACAGACCCTTACGCAAATGACAATACCGGGACAGCAACCATCGTCGTCTTCACCATTCACACATGCACCTCTTGCTCCCCACGGACAACCGCGTATTCCCCCACCTGGACAACCCCCAGGATACGGTGGTTATCCCTATCCTTATCCATACCAGGGTACATCCCGAGCTACTCATGCATCTGCTCCTGGCGATAGCTCGGGGATTGCTTCTCAGAGGCGGGGGGCAGAGGACGCTGACCATGAAACAGGGGAGGGCAGTGATGCATGGGAGGCCGCTCAGAACATACTGAAAGCTATCAACTTTGGAGGACTGATTCAAATGCCGATCGACGAAGATATGGCAGGGGAGTCCTCGACGTCGGTGAATGGCAATTCGCTGAACCAACCTACGACGGCTGCCCCTCCTGAACCTGACAAGCAACGGTCGATATCAGGTCCTGGAGAGGGAACTGGTGTCAATCAACCAGCTGAGCTCGATGCAGAACAGAGAGCAGCATTGCAAGCCCAGCTCGCACTTTTAGCTGCTCAACTAGCAGAACTCGCGGATGTTAGCGAGGACGAACCGTCTCATGACTTGGAAGCCGGAGCACTGCAGATCTCTGGTGATAGATCGGGCGCCGTTGAAGGTAGTGATGAGGATGATGACAGTGATGACATGGTAGAAGTTCCAGTACCCATGGCGTCTTTAATAACTTGACCAACCCTTCTTTCAAAATATCCATGGGGCAATACTAGAGCCAGTATCATCACCTTTGCAGACTTCCTCTGCGAGTCTCATGCGTGCTGTTTGTACGTTCCAAGGGCGCCATTGTATTCAAAGAGCAGGGGTGCATATTATGGTGCGGCGTGGTGTACAATGCTAAATACAGCCTAATCCTCAGCGGTGGAGAGGCACCATATTGGCTATCGACATCGAAACACCAAAAACGATGGGGCTGGACAAAAGTACAGTTGACAGGGCCAGAGTACAGATTACAGGGAAGTCGCATGCTGCCAAAAACAACAAAGCTGTCGTACAGGTTGGACGTGAAGTCGTCATTTCTTCTTGGGTGGCTCTATCTTTAATAACTCCACTTCGAAAATCAAGGTAGATTGTGGCGGGATCACAGGGGGGAAACCTCTGTGACCGTATGCCTGCAACGGATATCAGAATCGCACCATCAAGAATGGATAAAACCCGTACATAATCTGGGCTGATCGTAAGTTTTGCCTTCTGGTTAAGCGACAACTTAGGGATAGCTGCAAACATCTGAACAGAATGCTGGGGCTGAAGAATCTGGTTACATACCCTCATCCCACCCCTTGATGACCTTTCCAACCCCGATATCTGTTGTAAAGGGTGTGCCACTAAGGGATGATGGTGATCGTTGTTTAGCAGCAAGATGGGTGTAGATATGTAACGTTGAACATACCGTTCTTTGGTCGAGTCGAATATTTTCCCATTTTCAAGTGTACCTACGTAGTCGATCGTGACCACATCTATCACAGCATCAATGCGATCTGTGTTGGAATGCGCAACGAGGACGGACGGACCATTAGGCCTTGGGAAGTCTTCACCATTTCCAGGAGTTATCGTCTCGATGGTAACACCCTAGGACACACAGTTGGAGCACGGTGGGGTAGGGAGAGTGGTGTCATTGAACGCACCATTGTACACGATGTCAATCTCCAAGCACGGTGGTAGGGGGTGAGGCTGGTGGCAAACACTTATAGTGGCAGGGACCAGATTCGGATCAAGATCCGCACTCCGCCCCTGAACGTCAGAGACTAAGTTGATCATCTCAATCTTTGTTATCGACGAGTTATCGATGAGTCGATACGATTCGCTATCCGGATATGATCTATAATGAATATAGTTATGATATCTAGATGATACATCCCGACTTGCCTTGTTCTACTCAACTCGATCGATTGTAAACTCGCACACCACAGAACCGTGCAGCACCGTACATCGATGGTGGCACCAAGTGGGGTTATTAGGGGACCAGAGCTCGAAAAGAAAATTTGAATTGAAGTTGGGTCATCGATAGAGCTTTACAGAATCTCACCTATGAATAACTTCCCAAATACGGGGAAGATAAAGCTGCCAGGCTATCATCACATCCCATCTGCGGAAAAAGAGAGCTGAACGAAAACGCGCGTGAGTCAATCGGGACTATTGGCATATTCCGCTAAATTTCTGGGGACGCCACCATCCCGGAGTGGGACCACACCCAGGTCTTTAAAATATATGCATCCAAGGAGTAAACTAGGGATGTGAGGTTGACTGTATTAAGAACGGGCGACAGGACGTTCCCTTCGGGCGGAATCAACTTGTTGTCGTTCTCGCCCGACCTAGAAAATAAAATGGGAGATATATTATGCCAACCTCAAGGCACCTTTATATATGTAAAGGGAGAGTTGAGCTGTGCGAGGACATGGATTTTGACTGGAGACGAACCATTCCACGACACCGTCGCAGTGACATTCTCAGTAGGGTTCTGATACGGGAGTCGGAGCCAACGGTTCATGGATTGGAGAGAGTTTCACCCCCACGCACTACAGAACTCCAGGTACCATTCATAAAGGAGATTTGTGCAACCCAATTGTGTTTCAGCTGGGAGCTCAAGCTCAAGCGCTGAGCGCTCAGGTGAATCACGAAGTATTAAGATTGACACTGCCACCGATCAACCACCCAAATTTGGCTCACTCCTATCTCTTTGTTTCGGAAACACCCACTCGCATGATCCTGAAACTGTTAACGGGGTGCCAAGGTACCTATCAGTGCCAGCTCCTCGACCAACCCCCAGGCAACTAGGTTGCTAACGGAGTCTATCCTTTCGCCGGAACTTGTTTGTCCACGGATCTGGTTATTCTATGCGTCCACAGCATACGGAAGTTTGCTTGTTTACCCTAGCCCCAATGCCGTTGTCAGCGCTCGTTCCTCGTCCGTTCTCGTCCTCCCCTTACAGCCTTCCCTGAATGTT
>JBBPJZ010000304.1:0-23867 GCA_038089015.1 Chalciporus aff. trinitensis | reverse complement strand
TGGTCCAGCGCGGCCTCCTCTTCCTCCTCGTCCATGACTCGAGCACGCTTCTGCGCCTTACGTGGTGCGCGTTTCCGCGTCGTTGTTTCAGTGGGCGCTGCAACCTTCATCGCCGCACGCAAAGCCGACGTCCGTTTCTCCTTGTCCATTTGCGCACCCAACAGATTAGAGTACGTGAATGACTTTTCGAGGAGACGTTCGAGACGCGCGAAACGTTCCTTGAATAGCTGGTGGCTGACGTTAGTTACGCGAGTGTAGCGCAAGAAAGACACGCACTCACTTCATCTTCTGCCGATTCTGGGATAGCCGAGGACTAGTAGGTGTTCAATGAGGGTCAACGGGAGGCGGCGAAGCTGTAGACAAACCTCTCGCGTGTCTACTATGTCGTCGTCGTGAATTCCTGGGTCTTCGCTGGGTGGTGGAGAGGAGGCAACCGTGCTCGCTGCAGCAGATGACATCGGGAACTGGGAAGGGGATGACGGTGCTGGGCTGACAGACATCGTCGACAACGACAGGAGTAATTGAGTGGATTACATCATCAGACGCGAAACTGTCTGCCCTCAAGTCAGATACTGCTGACGTCATATTCTCAACGTGAGTGTTAACTTCAACACATGGATCGTACACTACTAGTATTGGCAGATGGCTTTACTTAAACTTGATGCCTCGTTTCCGCCCTTTGTGGATACAAGAACGCACGCTCACTGCCCAGTTACCTCGGCGCGTACTTGTCCAGACTTGACCCTCCTTGCTTTCTCCTCTTCCCTCCCTCTCGTCCTACTAAGTAGACGTGCTCAATGTAGCCGAATAATATCTGCAACTTCATCAACCTCATCCCCGTTGATGTAACGATCATGTTCTCTCGTCCGCAGTGATCAACGCTGACTTTGGGCTCATGTGTAGATGATTATGGGACACTCGACAGGAATTGCGAACTCGTCAAAACAAACTTTTACACGCCTGATACAGTCTCGTCAGAGGTTTATCCCCAGAAACGTCCAGACGAAGATTCTCAAAGCCAAGAGTCTGGAGGACAAGAAGATCGTCACAAGCTCTCTCACATGCGCTGCATGTCTACCTACCTTTCGAACAAGTGTACGTTCCTGTTGCGTTTGAGGGAAACACAGCATCCGGCAATGTGGGCTTCAGATGGACGAACGACGAGAGCGCTTCTACGCAGAGCCAATCATCCTGGGTAGGATTGTCGCTTCCCCACTCTTCGCACCTCGCGACAAGGTCAAACGGTCCTCGTTGTTTCTGGGGCAATTCAGAGACAGTGGAACCCAAAGTGAAGGACAGAATTCTGCTGGAGAACACGCGTAAGTACGCGATATCTTCATACCTCTGTTCGCTATCAAGGGTGAGGGCGCCAACAGACTCAGATGACGACTCGGTGTCACTCGTCTCTGTGCAATGCATCCAATGAATAAGGTATCACGCTGGGGAACTGGGAGCCGACGCCAGGTGATGACGCTGATCGACCTGCTAGATGTTGAGGAACACTCTGTCGTGCTGCCTCTATGCATCCGCTGGTCTATATCACGATATCTCTGATACTCTTCGTCTATCTGTCATACCCATTCAGTGTTATCATTGCAGTCATTCCCAGTTGTCGTGCTTTCGGACCCTCGCTTTTCATGTAAATTATGTCGTATTCCATATCCCGTAAATAGGTACACGACGTATCTCAGATTTTTCCGCTTCTTGCACTCAGTGGGCCCGTCGTTGAACATGCACTCCAAATCTTTAGAAGGGAACAGCTTGAGAGGTGTTAGCCTTAGGTTCAATACAGGTGTTGGGGGTCTCACGCCTCAGATACACAGGCAGGTGTGTGCAAGTTTGTTCGGGGGACAACTTGTGAGACTCGTGGTGATATCACCGAGGTGTTAGATTGTGGCTTGACGGGAGATATAGTGCGCGCGGGGACGAATGAACGATGGGTTTTACACTTTGCAAGGGCGAGAGAGCTAGATTGACCTCGTCGCATCCTAGATGACATGAACCAATCAAAACGGGAATACTGGAACTCACCGGCGCTGTGTTATTGCATCTCCATCACCGATTCACGATCTTCCCATCAATCCAGCTGTGTCCGTATTCTCGTTGGCAGAAGAGCGGAGACGAGGTCGACAGAATCCATGTGATGGATTACTTCCAGCATCTTTTTCCAAAGACAGGTTAGACGACGATTATTCCACCCAGTGCTTGACAGCATGTTTGACGGCATTTGCGTTCCGGATAGTGGCTGTATGAATTTCAGCTCATTGAACACGTCACATCCCGCGTCAGTACCCATCTCTCTCTAATATCACCGTTGATAACATAGACCGCAGCGTGGAAATCGTCGTAAACTGGGGTCGTATCGGCCTTGGATTGCGTTGCCCAACTAGATAGAAAAATGATGGCCATTGATGGAAATGAGACCTTGTATGCCGTGGTGGCGAGCATGGTAAGCGTTAGGCGCATCATAGTCTCGAACTTTGCGCTGCCTCATGTTGGGCTCGGCATCGGGGTGTGCACAGCACATATACCAAACACACACGCAGCTGCCTCACTGCCTACTTACTTCCCAACTCCCCCGCTGCCCAGCCCAATCCCGTACGAATCCCCTCCCCCCGTCAATCTGTGCGTTGACCTGTTCAGCTCACGCTTTGCCTAGTTCTCATTTGTTTCGAGTATGTTATAGGCCCTCATCGCAACACTTCACTGGCAACTTGCTTCACCTTGCTACCCTCCCAATTCTGTTCCTCCATCCAGAGCAGTCGATTCTCTCATACAATCGTGAGTTTGTGTCCCTCGTTCTTTGACAATGCTGAGCTGGCCCATTGGTCACCCCGTGCTGAATCCATGTCTGCAATCGCTACGCTTGGTCTTGCCATCGTATCGAACCCATATCGCTCGCTCAGATTGCTCTCCAACCCGCGCTTCACGCCCACTCCCTTTCCCCATCCCAAACTGCTATCATTTCCTACCCCTGCATCGTCTCTCCAATCCCCCACATTTCTGATTTCTCCCGGGCATTTTCTGCTCTTCTTGTCCATATCAGTATCATCGCCGTCTAACCGCTCGGTAAACCTGCTCTATTGCTCTGTATAACATCTCCATCGAATTTTGTCCAATTATTCCATCACCTCTTCTCACCTCATTCTCGCTTTGCAAAAGCGTGTTCCCCTCCCCTCCTCTCGCCTTCCCTGATCCACATCGCCACTTGTTTGTCCCTTCGTAACTTGTGTCCCGTCCCTGTCTGACTATTCCGCCCGCCCGCTCGCCTCACAAGCTCCTTCGACCCACTAACACCGGTCCTCCTATCAGGTCTTCCTTCCTTGCCACCCCCGTACATTTGTATCCCGTTTTTTCTCTGGGAGAGCCGTCATCCTTCCCCATGCGTGAGTCGACCTTGTTGGTATTATTACCTTGTATTCATAGGGCTGAACAACCATTTTCGCAGCCTCTGGTTCTTTCATATCCCTGTGAACATTATACTGTTGTAGCTCGGTTCTTCCTCACCCCACCATTCCCCTATTGTTCCCTTTCTTGTATCCTCTGCTGCTCTGCCTCCCCCTAATATCCACAATCTGCATCAACCAAACTTCCTCTCTACTCCCGCATTGTCTGTCCTATTCTGTCGCCTCTTCTGTTTCACTCTGTTTCCCCCTTTCCTTCTCTTTTACTGACTGTGTCATTTCCCCCTCTCTTGGTAAGCTTACCAGTTTGACTGAGTTTGTGGACACATCTGATATATATTGCCCGGTAGTCCTGCTTCCTACCACATCTTTGCTCTTGCTCTCTGTCAATTCTTCTCGACTTCCTGATCTCAGCTCTTTCATCCTCTTGCCCTGTCTCCATTGCTTCATCCTCCCCACCCTCTGCCCATCCATACATTCCCCACTTGTTGTCTATAGCCTTCACTTATACTGCCACCCATAGTTTTGCCCCTCACTCCATCACCCCTTCCTTCTTGTCAATTCTTGCCTCACCATAGTTGCTCACTCCTGCTCTGTGTCTTGTTCTCATTGTCCTTCTTCTCTCTCCCTTCAATCAGCTTCCAGTTGTTCCCTCAAGCCCATCACAATTGTATCTTGCCACCTTGCATAGACTCCATTGAAACTTTCATATTGGAGATCTGCCCATCATCTTCACCACCTTTTATTTGCCCTTTCAGCACTACCTGCCACTTTGAACACATATTTCTCATTCTCCTGTCTATCCATCCCCTCCAACCCCTAGTTGCAACAGTCATTCTGTGCTGTATTCTCTCCACTCCACTCAGTCATCATGGGTGATGCCACTTCTGAAGCTGTTACCTTTCAAATCACTGGTATGCTTACTTGATTACTTCAGTGATTGCTCATCCTCATCAGAATTCACACAGTAAAACACCTTGCATCCTTATCCCAGATTGCACATGATGAGGATGTGCGAGTCACAATCCAGCTTGGTGACACAAGCAAGATAACATGCAGTGGCAAAATATCTAAGAGAGGTGGAAGGGTAATATGGAACCACCCTTTCCTTTTGTAAGTAGTGTGTGTAGAATGTTATTGAAACATCTCAGCTAATATCTCTCTTCAGCACAGCATTGCCATCTGCCAGGGTAATGGTATCTGTCTGCTTTCTTCCACAAGAGTTTACTCCTCAATGGAAGAAAAAGTCACTTGGTGACCAGATAGAGGTTACAGTGGAAACCCTATTGAATTCAAAACCCCATTGGCTAGGTACTTGACATCATATTTAACAATGAATTGTAGTATTTATACCATGGCAGGGACTATTGCTGGGCAGAATGGTGGTGGTGCAGCTCTGTTTCTGACCTGCAAGGCTTCTGGTGATCTGGTGAGCTGTTTAAAGTCAATGTTTTATATACATGCCATTACTGACTCCACACTAAGATCTCCTTTGACAAGCACAATTGTAGAGAAGATCTTAAAAGCTATTGGGAAAGTCTATGGGATTTGTATCAGCACCATTCCAATGGTCAAGCTGTGTTGACCAGTGTGCAAGTGATGGAGACATTACTTGAGCTCTGTTCACCTGGTCATCCACATCATGCTCTTGCCCTTGGCAATCTTGCAACATCCCTATATACTCGCTACAACATGCAGGGAGATGTGTCAGACCTGAATAGGGCAATTCAAATGGATGAGCAGAGACTGGATCTTTGTCCACCTGGTCATCCACATCATGCTCTTGCCCTTGGCAATCTTGCAACATCCCTATCTACTCGCTACAACATGCAGGGAGATGTGTCAGACCTGAATAGGGCAATTCAAATGGAAGAGCAGAGACTGGATCTTTGTCCACCTGGTCATCCAGATCATGCTCTTGCCCTTGGCAAACTTGCAACATCCCTATCTACTCGCTACAACATGCAGGGAGATGTGTCAGACCTGAATAGGGCAATTCAAATGAAAGAGCAGAGACTGGATCTTTGTCCACCTGGTCATCCACATCATGCTCTTGCCCTTGGCAATCTTGCAACATCCCTATATACTCGCTACAACATGCAGGGAGATGTGTCAGACCTGAATAGGGCAATTCAAATGTCTGAGCAGAGACTGGATCTTTGTCCACCTGGTCATCCACATCATGCTCTTGCCCTTGGCAATCTTGCAACATCCCTATCTACTCGCTACAACATGCAGGGAGATGTGTCAGACCTGAATAGGGCAATTCAAATGGAAGAGCAGAGACTGGATCTTTGTCCACCTGGTCATCCAGATCATGCTCTTGCCCTTGGCAATCTTGCATGGTCCTTGAGAAACCATTATCACATTCACAAATCAACAGCTGATTTACACCATGCTCTCAGGCTATTTCAAGAAACCATCTCTTTCTGTCCAGTCAACCATCCAAGGTTTGCTTATTATGTGCAACAATTTGCACAGACCATTCTACTTCAATCATCCCTATCCACAGAACATCATCTTTTTCCACTGGAGAATGCATTCCTGTCCTACAAGTCCTTGAAGAACTGCATTCCAGCACCTTCTGTAGATCTATGGGATGCAGCCAATGCCTGGATTGAGGATGCACAAGAGCACAAGGATCCTTCCATTCTTGAAGCCTATCAGACTGCCTTCATTATCCTCAATCATTCCATTTCCATCCAGCCCTTACTTTCCTCTCGACATGAACAAATGCAAGCAAGAGCAGCTGACATGGCCAATGTTGCTGTTGCTTTCTCAACTGCTCTGGCCTGTGGAAATGTTCAGATGGCTGTGGAGCTTCTTGAACAGGGCCGAGGAATTCTGTGGAGTCAGCTAGCACAGTTTGACACCTCTCTTGCTGGGTTTCAGAGTCAATCAGAAAGGGGTAGAGAGCTTGTGCAAAAGTTCATGAGGCTAGGTGCAAAGCTCCACAAACAAGGTGAAGGCATGTGCTGGGAGATGTTAGAGGAGTGGAAGAAAGTTGTAGCTGAAATTCGAAGCCAGGAGGGGTCTTCACAGTTCTTACTTCCTCCCTGTTTCAATGCTCTTCAAGAAGCTGCTCAAAAAGGACCCATCATTATTGTCAACCCCAGCGAAAACTCATGCGACGCCGTTATCGTTCTTCATTCATGGTCGCCCATCCATGTTCCTCTTGATACCTCGCTGGAGGATGTCACTCGGCTCTGCTCCCAATTCTCGCAAATAATTCGCGACCAACATGCATTTGGCGACAATCGAGAGGCATGGATCAAAGACTCACTCCGCAAGCTCTGGGATACCGTAGTGGAACCGATCGTCTCCGTTCTTCAAAACAAGGTTCAACTTCCCTTGGGTTCACGCATCTGGTGGTGCCCAGCGTCGGTGTTCACAATTCTTCCGTTTCACGCTGCTGGTCGATACAAGAAGAAAGAACCAGGAAGAAACCTCCCGGATATCTACATTTCCTCTTACGCCCCATCTCTTTCAGCCCTCATTCGTGCGCGCGAACGTGTCCGGCTTCGCCAGGCGCCTGATAGTACACTTAGCTTCGCCACGATTGGGCAGGGTTACCCAGATCCAAAACTGAAGTTAGCCCCACTTCCCGAGGTGGAACGAGAACTACGAATGATCCGCGAGGAAACGGGTATGCCAGCTAACGTCGTCTTGAAAAACGTATCCGGCGAGGATGCAACGATCGAGGGTGCCATCGGTGCATTCCGCGATCATCGCTGGGTTCACCTTGCCTGTCACGGCGCTCAACACGAAAAAGAACCGTTCGAGTCGTCGTTTGCGATGAAGGACGGTCAGCTGACGCTCTTGCGTATCATCCGAGAACGCTATACCAATTCCGAGTTCGCATTCCTCTCCGCATGTCATACGGCTGTCGGGGATAAGTCCACTCCGGACGAAGTTCTCCATCTCGCGGCTGGGATGCAATTTGCGGGATTCAATGGGGTGATCGGGACGTTGTGGAAGGTGGATGATTCGGTTGCGAAAGAGGTGGTCGTGCGGTTCTACAGGGAGATGTTCAAGCACGAGGACCTCAGCTTCGAGCATGCGGCGGCGGCGCTGAATCTCGCTGTGAGAGAGACCGAAGGGTTGGTGTCGTTGGAGAAGCGGATCGTGTTCATTCATATTGGTATTTGAGTTCGGCTTTTCGTGGTGGTCATATCGAATCGTTTCAGCCGTTTCTTTCCTTGGTCGAGTGTATGTCATTGTTTCTTTTTGCTTTGCGTATACTCACCCAGTGCTTTTTCAGAATCAGTTTGTCTACAGACGTGTGCAGGTCTCGCGTCTCAATATCCCGGGATTGTTTCTCTCACACTGGTATTTGCCTTTCTTCCTGTACTCATATGACGATCCAAGCTTTCGATGTGTGGTCTTCTTCTCTTCGATTTGTGTCCGTTGAATTACGAGTCTATGCACACCTCTTTTCTCCCACTCTGTATCTATGCTTGTGTCTTTGGAACACTTCTCGCTACTGTGCTTTGTATTATATCGATGACTGCACATACAGCGTGCTCTTTCTTCAATGAGCAAATTTGTCGAGCCATATGCACACATGCAAAGCTTCGGGCCTTCCGTCAGATCCACACTGAAAGATCTGATTGGAAAGGGTACTACGTAGTACAAATCCTACAACGCTCGAGGATAAAACTCGTGGAAAGCAGAGCAACAACACCTTGGCCAGCGCAGGTAAAACGACCTCGGCTCAGTACCGGTACCGGGTCGAGTAATCTACGCGACTTGTTGAGCACACGCAAGCGAGGAAACGGAAATCGACTTACCTTTGGGAGAGACAACGAGACCACGTCCTTTGGAAGCGCCACGGTAAACGGTCTCGATGATGTCGATCAGCTGACAAGAAAAAAGCAAGTTCAGCGGAACTCCGAGCGGAATATGGTGGCCGATTTAATTTACCTCTTGCTTATTATCCATCGCCCAGTTTCTGTGGATCGGAGAAAAGGGCACGTCAGACCCATGTGCTGTGGCGTAGATAGAAATACGCACATCTTGTTGTTGTTACCAGTGCCAAGATCGATCATGATGTGTTTATTACTGTGGAAAAGAAAACGACGTCAGCGGATAGAACAGATCGAATCTGAAACAAGATGCCTACCGGTAGAAGAACATGACAGTACAGGGGTCGTACAATTCATACATCTGTACCCACGTTTTTCACGGGCGTGTCCGCGTCAGGAACTTTTGGCTGAACACCGAAAGCCGATATCTACGGGAACGCACCTTGTTGAAATCTGGTACGGCGGTAATGTCGACCAAATAGATGACTGCAAAGTTTTGGACCTTTTCTGCGACGGAATAGAGCGTCTCGTCCATAGTCATGCATTGAGAGTCCCAGTCGTGTCCGAAGCGAATGACGACGGCACGGTCTTCTTCTGATTTTATAGCCTCATCGACGTGCCAGCCAGATGGGAGGTGAGGCAGGAAGTAAGACATTGTGTAGAGAGTAGATCGATGGTACCGGTCGAGCTCGCTTGAGTGGAGGATGTGGCTCAAGGTCTTTGTGAGGTTCCCGAAATGGAAAGACGCTGATGATGGGACGAGCACAGCCACTCGGTGGATCGCGATCGAGCAGAGGCAAGAACGACCCTGCAAACCCCTGCGACTGTCCTCCGAGGTCTCAACCCCCCCACATCGAAGCGGAAAATGCTTTCGGGTATTTCTATGGACTCCCGATAAACCCAAACTGCAAGGGTGTTCCTGAACTCTTCGGGCCGCCGTTTGCGAGCTGCTTTGCGAAATTGCAACGTACTAGCAACCGTCGTTAATAACCATATTATCTGTGGAAATAAACGGGTCCTGCTGGATGGTTGGTAGGTGTCAACAGGAGAATAGGACGGCTCCGAAGTGCTCATGTATACGAAGTAACTCCCCAATTTCCGATTGCGCTATGCTGCCCCTGTTTGCAAGCATATACATACCCTCTGAATTAGTTAGAGTTTGATTTGGTGGACATATATACGTTGAACACAACACGCCCTGACTGACAGCATAGGTTTGATGCTGCAAATATGCCGGCTCGAGCATCTCAAAGCTATTTGCAGCTCACAAGCTAACTTAAATTATCTGCATATGTTTTGCACGTTTGAATCCTGTCATACCACGCAGTAACGTCGCACTTAGTCCTTCATGAATCACGTCGGGTCCGCGTACTCAGCAACCCCTGGCGACTGACACCATATCCTTGGGGACAAGCCCCTACGTACTGTACCTCAATCTAGCATGGTAACATATAAGGACACATGCCAGTCGAGCAAGGGAAACGTCTCCGGGTATCCCCAGGTATCCTCCCCTTGGACAATCCGCTGCGTAACCAGGCCAGTATTCTGCCAAAAATAATGACAGTTAATATACATGAACGTTGAACGATGACAGGTCGTGACAGGTGCGACTTGTTTCGTCGGGAGCAATGTCATTATTGACCCCGGGCCGTCGGTAATTCACGGTCGTCCGAGCGCTCTCCGTTGTGGGGTTGCTCACCTTGACCTTGAGAATTCTTACGAGAACACAGTGTGGGCTCTAGAATACTCCTCAACGAGTCTCATGTCAGTGTAGCTGGCAACGCGAAATACATGGCCTTCCGTCGTCGCAACTTACTGTATGGTATCCAATGCACAGCGAATGCTCAGGTGACATAGCTGATAGCAATTATAATTATGACGGAATAATCAGCCACTTTGACGGTACATATACGTTTTGACAGTTATATATTGTCGTGATGCTCCACGACCATTGTCCTGGGTCGTTCCTCGAGGATCGCGTCGGAGTGATCCCAGGGATGTGCTTCACCCAACGTGATTCACATGGGCAATTCCCCAGTGCTTGTGCTGATCCCGGGCTCAAATGACCGAAATTCATCAGCCAGGCACTGAACTTGAACCGGGAGATCAGAGAGCATCCAAACAAGGTTTGTAAATCGGGTTGCCCTCTATAAAGCAAGGATGTCGTGTGTATGTTTGCTGTAATGATGATGGAAGGGGTCGGACAGGGCTTTCCCACGGGAGGTAACATCGACCCGAAATGAGAGCGCTTCTCGATCTTCATTTGGGTATGACAGGTTCGTATGGTTTAATAGTTATGCAGTGTCAAACCGGTTAAGATGTGAGTGAAGTGAATATAGCGACGCGGGAGTTGGCAACGATGAGCGCTGTGAGATAATTTTGATATGATTTATGAAGAAAAAAAAAGAAAACTAAGGCTGAGCGGCTGGCTGCGGTTGAACCAAGGTTTGGCGATCCAGTTGATCTGATAGACGGGACGGAAGTGAAATTGAGTGACATTTATCGATGATTTTGATATTGACAGGCTGTCAGTCCAAACTTGCCTGTTGGCAGTGCGAAAAATGACGCCCTCGGTTCGTACTCTTCTCGGCAACATTTGAGGCGGTGGCAACGAGAGGTGCCGCAGGGTGCGGGAGGGTGGAAAAGATATTCCAGGAGATTTCCAGGTCGAGGTGGCGACGCTGTTACCACCAGGATTTCCGCGAGTTATTCTCAGTCAATGAGCGTGTCTAGCCTCCTACTCACAAGCTTATTTTTCCCCAGGTCGTCCTCTCGAGTTGCCATCGTTTCTCTCTCCTCCTCCCTTCTCTATTCCTCCCCGCAGAGTTGCAGATGAAGTTCTGACCACGATCGTTCGTCGCACCCACTTTTCATTCATTATTTGTTTATTCGTTTGCACAGTCTTACCCTCTGAATGTCTACTACTCCACCCGCTAATAACACTTCAGACACCTCTCCCAACTCACAGACACCTTCACGACACCTCGAACACGACTCTCAAGTCCATCATTCTCAGTCAAACTCGGCTGCACCCTCACCTCACCCCTCAGCACATATCCCTCCTTCTGTCCATTCCACCGATCTCACGTCCTCTCATATCACAACACAGGGTCTATCCCGTCATTCGCGTCCAGAGGAAGACGTAAGCACTAGACGCCCAACGAAAAGACAACGTAGGGACCGAGCCGCAAATATGACAGCTGAACGTGCCTCCTCCATCTCCGACTCGTCCTCTCAGAGTGGTATGGCAGATAATGAGACTGAGGCAGAACGTAGCCAACAGTCCGAACGCTCTGCTCTCCCCGTCGCTGCCCCGCCAAAAAAGAAGCGCACCCGCACGCTTACGACGCCCCACCAATCGGCCGTTCTGCACGCTCTTCTAGCAAAGGTACCGTTCCTCGTTTTTTAACCTACCCATGTGGTCTCTTCCGCTCACCTCCACCCCTAGTCCCGGTTCCCGACCACCGCTATGCGAGAAGAGGTCGGACGACAGATTGGCTTGAGCGCTCGGAAAGTACAGGTGCGTTCGGATCATCGATCGATCCTTGCCCCTACAAATGCTGATGTATTATGCAGATCTGGTTTCAAGTCAGTATTCTTGTCGATTGCTGTGTAGCGCGTTACTGACCCTGGTTGGCACATAGAATCAGCGACAAAAGGCGAGACGTCCACAGACTGAGTCAGCTCCCTTGACGCGTCCTCCACCACAGTTTGGACCATTCCCAATTATGGGTCCCGCTGGTTCTTCCACTCCCTCATATCCCTCTGCCACTGGTGGTGCCCCAACCGAAATACCACAACCAGGTCCCAGTAACTCACATTCTGTTACAACCGAATCCAGAGGGTCACTTGATTCCAACCCTCCACTCTCGGGACCAGGCATACCCGGTTGGTCTTCTCATCGACACGCATCCCCTTCCGAGGAGTGGGAGCCATCACGACAAGTGTATACGAGTCCGATAATGGGAAACTCTCAGCAACCTCCCCCTACTAGGTTGTTGGAGGTCGTCTCCGCGCAGAATTCTCGCGGGAGCACACGCAGTCTACCCCCGCCACCTGCTGCGGAGGAAGGGGACACTTCACCTCACTTTTCCAGAGTTCTTCCCCCAATCAACCTTAGTGCCTTGGAACCACGCAGTAGTTCTGATCGTTACGTGTCGGCAACATCTTCTTTCTCACCACAAGCTCAATCGAGCTCTTCTGTGAATATCGTTCAACGCCATGACTCGACCTCCCACTCCGCCATAGAACCAGGGACTTCTTCTGCTCTGAATATCCCACCACCGTTCGCACTTCAACCTCGACCGCAGTGGGATCCTCAAGCCTTCACGCCGTACACTCGTCCCGAGTTTGCCTCGTGGATGATTGCTTCAAGATCATCTCACTCGGCTAGAGCAAGCTTCGCCGCCGCTGGGACTCATGACCGCTTAACGCACAACGTATCTCCAGAATTGTCTCGTGGTAGACACTTTTATCCGTCTTCAGGAGAACCTCCTCGTGGCGCACATCCACAGGATCCTCTTCATCACATAATCCCGCCTTCTCGAGGTCAACAGCTCTTAACTTCCGCTTCTTCCCGTGCTTCCCTATCAGGAGAAGGTCACGCGAGATCAGACGATGAAGCTGGAGAACATTGATCGCACGCGTTTCATTGATGGTCTTATTCTTTCACAACCCCCCAATCACCTAATTTTAAACACTCTGAAGTCCGCGCTACGATTGCCTATTCACGCACAATCCACGAAAAGACATCACGATGAGTTTTCACTCCCTCTGTCACCTACCAAGTCCCATTTGTGTGTTTTTTCTTACTGGTCCATCTTTCTTTTCGTAGTTTTCGCTCTTTTGTGCTTTTTCAGATAGTTACAACACGTCGTACATTTAATGTCGCTCGTTTCTCAGAGCCACGCTTTCGTTTATGATTGTTGTCTCGCTCACGCACGCCCATCGTTTAGGCATTCTTCTCCCATTATCGAAACTTAGGCTTTATCATATAGTAGGAAGCATTCTTCAACGCTTATTTTATCTCTTAATCATCTCTACTACGGAACTCCGCATACTAATCCCAGTACAGCCATCTTTAAGCACACCCTTTCTGGTCATTTTGTATATCAACCTTACGGACCCCCAATCGTCCATTTTATCTCTTCCTTCCCATTCCCCGTTTCCCTTAAAAAAAACCCCACCGATCGATGCTATCTTTAATTACAATCTACGCCTAATTATCTCATGGTTGAACCCGCTATATGTAGCTGAAGCATCGCCTCCATTGATCATGACTTTTAGATACCGTAATGGCGACCACACATCGAAAAGGGACGTTTTTCACGAATGGGCCCTCGTTTTAGACCGTCAACCGTGACAGGAAACACGTTGCCAATCTGATGGATCCCCTCGAACCTTGAAACTCGGGCTCTGGATCCAGATTCCTGCCCCCCGTTCTTCCGTGTTTTCGAACGCATTTCATTCATTCCGGATCCCCTCGTTCCTTTGGGTTCTGACTGACTTCTTTTCCCGCCTCCCTTCCTGAGTCCTGTTTCCCTCAGGCTCCTTCCGAGTTCCTGATATACAATCTGTGGTTATTATTATTTAATTTTCTTTCTTTCTTTCTATCCCGCAACGAACCCGAGAGGCGCAAGTGGAAATTCAAGAGCGGGATCAAGTCGAGCGATCGTTTATTGATCCATTTGGTTAGCCGAATATGCTGTATATACGATCATGATCGAGGATCGGATAATCAGGCAAGCACACACACAACGCATAAGAAAGGAGTCAAGCTCAACCGATGCGCACAACGAACGTGTGAGAGTCCATGCGAAAAAGAGCAAAGAAAAAAAAAAGTCAGAGTGTGTCAAGGTTGTAGTCTAGTTTCTAGAATAGGGACCGATGCGTCTAGACCCTCCATACATGTACGCACGCACCCTCTGAGAAGAGTTGCACCTCACGCAAAATGACATCCCGCCATCCCGCCGCTTTTCTCGAATTCCACATCCTCCAAGCCGCATTTGATACATAATCAGGTTCTGCGCTCCCGCAAGAGACCCCTCAGCGCTTCCTCCCGCTCGCTGGATATAGGCACATACGGGCTCTTGCTGGCCCGAGTCGAACCGGCTTCATCGTGGTCGTTGTTCTCGGGGTCTGGGTCTGGGTCTGACGCCTCCCGCATGACACCTTTCATGGCGGCGAGGCGCACACGTACAAGGGCACGGGTACGCAACCTCGACTCCAGATCCGAGGCGTCACCGAGGGCGTTGGCACTGGTATTGTAAGAAGGCGTAGACGTTCGAGGAGTATCGCGATCGATGACATCCTCCTCGGCAACTTCGTCCCCTCGACGCACGTCACCGTCCCTCGACACGGTGACGTGACTCTGGCTTTGGGCATCCGACTTCCCAGGTTTCCCCGCCGAGCCCGAGGCCTCCGTGCGGTCCCTCCTCAGCATTGTCGTCTGCCGTTGCTCATCCTCGAGTTGTCGGAGGAGCGAAGACCGCCGGTCGTCAGCGAACGTTGTCGTGTCTTTATTGTCAGGCCGACCGGGATGGTTCTTCTCTGAAGCCATGTATACTCCCGTGCGGGGAGACGGAACCCGAGGAGTATCCCTCCTTTGAGTTCGTAATGACTCGGACGAATGTGTCGCTGAGGACGACGGGGGTGGTTCTGAGGACGCCGAGGCATGACCAAGTGGGGGGACATGTGATGCCCTTTCAGCCACAGTCGAAACTTTAAACGGTGGGAACTCCGGATGATCAGGGCTACGATCAACGGATGCAGAAGTGTCGTCGCCACCGGGAAGAGTCGACCGTGTTGGACGAGTATTCAGTCCACCGGAAGAACAGCGGCCCAAGAACTCCGAATGTAAACAATTGCTATTGTCGGATGCTTTTTCGCTATGTAGTGGTGGGTGGTTATGCGACATCTCTACGTTCGTTTTCCTGGCAGAATTCAGATTGCCAAGGTCGGAATGGGTAGGCGCAGCTGAAATCCGGAGGGGGGCTGGTGTGTCATTAGAAGACTTTCTGGCCTTATCTGGAGGATGGGTCGATGGGCTGACCCCTGAAAGCGTAGAATGTTCCTTCGCAGACTCCGTTCTGCTCCGAATGGGCAGGGAAAGATGAGCTTGAATAGATTCCGATAACGTACGGTTACGAGGATGTCGACCAAGTGTGTCACCCAAGCGAGCCAAACTTTTACGTGACCACACAAAGTTCGCGGAAGAATCACGATGAACTTTGTCCACGTGGTCGCTGTCCCCATTCGCGCTAGCCTCCAACGTTGCAGGAGCAGGGCGAGTAATATCTGCAGAATGCGTAGAGGAGATAGCCGCCGAGGCCGTTGGATCGTCACCTTGAGGGTTGCTCACTTGGGGAATAGAGGTTGCAGCGATGAGCTCCACTTGCTGTGCCGTATTTACCGCTGAATTCCCTTTACCCTTTTTGTCCGCTGGAGATTGCAACGGTGTTGACAGGCGGGTAATCTGGTCTTGAGGTCGGGCCGTAGAGCTCAAGGCTTCTAGGCCGGAAGAAGCGGTATTTCGTAAATAGTCATCAATACGGTCAGGAGGGCTGTGTGGCCTAGAGACACGGTTTCGAAGATCGTGGCCCCAATGACCAGGTCGGATATCCTGTGGAGACCGGCTACGACGATGTCTATGGCTCGGTCGAACCACATCGTCCTCCGCGGACGTGGAGCTGGGATATTCACTAGGTGGTGAATATCTTGCTCTATTTTCGCGCTGCGGGATCGGGGACATAACTCTTGAATTAGAGCGGGAGCGTGACTCGCGGGATGGTGATAACGGGGAATATGATCGCGGGGGTAATTCATGATGCCATCGGCTTCCTCCTTCGATTTCTTGTGGGGGAGATATCTCTGAGGGAACATCATACTACACCGCCAATATTAGTCCAATGTGAGTCAAAAAACAGCGCAAAATGGGGTCTCACCTGGGCTACCTGGTCGTAAGTTTTGAGGTCACGATACGGACTTCGTAGATAGCTGTAGATCTCTGGTATTGAATTGCTCGAAATCAGAACAACGGACAATACTCCAACGAGCACTTAGACAATACATACCATGTGCAAAGTGTTCCGCATTCACGTGCCTTACACCTTCGATGTATGGTGTGTCAAGGTCCAGAAATTCGGATAATAACTTTACGGCAGATTCTGAGCGGATATCGATCGATTTCATGAGAGATATTATGTATGTTGTGAGGAACTACCCAATGGGAATAGATCAAAATGAATATATCAACACGAGGTGGTCCTAACAAGCACCGAATAAGAGGACAAAACTTACTTCCACATCAAGATTAGGCCAAACTCGCAGCTCACGGCGCAGGAATATCGTCATCCTGCTGATGAGATCCGGGGAAGCAGCAAATTGTGCTGGGGTGGGGAAAGGACGGTAGCGGGTATACGGATTGGACGCAATATGCTGCGAAGGATGATCAGCCGATACAACGGAACGAAGTCAGAGAATATACCTTTGCGTAAAGGTGATGTTGGTATATCCATCGTCTTCTGGAAATGGCTCGCTCCAGTTGGTCTGCTTCTTCGCGGCGTTGTCGTTCCCTACGGCCCCATTGTCGCTCTCGCCTCGTGTTCCTGAGCACTCGAGCACGAGACTCGCCCGTCAAGAGTGGTGGTGATGTTCGCGATGGTGGTAAGTAATGCTTCTGATAATCGTACTCCGAGCGAATGCGGTGGATGAGATACGAATTATCGAACGACCTAGAACAGAGTGGGCATTTGCGTGATTGTTCTACGGGCCTCTAAGCATTCCTGAACGTTAAAATTATGGCCACTTACCTGACCACAGAAGGATGCACTCGAAACAAAACTCGTGCGCACACGTTGGGATTATCGTTCGGTCAATAAATGACTGCAAGCAGATGGTACAGTGCTCCTCCTCGATATTATCCTCATTGGCATCATTAGCACCGATATCCTCAGCACCCTGTAGAAGTTCTGGAGGCGGTGATGGTGATGGTTCAAGCTTGACCCGTTTAGATGGAGGACTTGACAGATGAGACTCGCTCATTCCAGCGAGCGGATGGTATACAATTCCAAAGGGGTTTACCAAATCTCGAAGTGAATAACATAAATAAATATTATTTGTTTCTATTATGTAATTCACATACTTAGCAGATATCCCAGGCTATAACTTTGTACCATTCCCGATCCGTTGAGTGAAGATCTCGATCACCATCTTTCATTTCTACCAATGGTAAGGTTAAATAAACCCTGAGTCAAGCGAACAACAGACAATGTGGTATTACTCAGGCATCAGAATCAGCCCCAGAAGTGGCACCCAAGAGTACCCCAGACTCCCTCCCACCAGAAACCATCGAATTTGCCCAACGCATGTTCGCTGCTGCCAGAGAGGGAAACAAAGACTTGCTTCTCCAGGCAGTCCAGGCAGGATTGCCCGTTAATCTAACAAACGAAAAAGGTATGTCGTCCCAGTTCACATCGCACGATGCAGTGCATCGTCCCCTACTATCTATGACCTGGATCGTGTCTTTGATCTCGACTCACCGATGACGATGCTCTCCATAGGAAATACATTCTTGATGCTTGCAGCATACGCTGGCCATGCAGAGCTCACCCAAGGGCTCTTGGATCAGAGGGCCGATCCCAATCGATTAAACGACCTCGGTCAATCCATCATCGCAGGCGCAGTATTCAAAGGCCACGACCAAGTCGTGCGTATCCTCGCTGCTGCTGGCGCTGATCCGAGAATCGGAAAGCCCACTGCTATAGAGACCGCACATATGTTCGGTCGCAAAGATCTTTTGAAGGTCTTGGGTGAAAAAGAGGGCGATATTGGTGCGAACGTGCCGACCCCTCCCAGTTCCCAACCCTCTTCATAAGATCTATGAACCTGAGAGTCGCTGGTTGCCCCACCACTACTACACCAGAGAGTTGTACGATTTTTGAATAAAATGTGTAAATCCAACTGTCATTATAGTTCATTACCCTCATCAGTGAGACCTAGGTTCGTCCCCATGTATAGATCAGCGACGAGACGGGGTTCATGAGAAGAGAGAGCCAACCCAATTCTCTAAGACCGCAATACGTATGTCAAACTCTCGTGCAAGTCCATGCGAAATATCCCCACAAAACTTCCTAAACCGCTCCCATCTCCTTCCCAAGAACCTGGAGACACTCCTTAGCCAATGCTCTCGCATCCACCTCAGCCACCTTCCCATCTGCCTCGAGCGCACCGATACGAACTGGCGGGGCTTTATCTCGTTGATCTTGATCACGCACAGGTGGACTTGTCAGCACCCAAGCAGCGGGCGTCTTTCGAGGTATCGATGCGATCTCGCACAATATTGGATAGAAGTAGAACAGATGTGCGACCGACGATCGTCGAACGACATCTGCGATGATCGCGGAGGGTGGTAGCGACGGATCAATGGCTATTTGGGGCCCGATAAAGGGTCAAGTATGAGATCATACAAAATTCAGAACGAATATGTGAGAAAACATACCGGGTTGTATTGAACTATTTTGCGACGGTGAGTCCGATAACGCTGCCCAGAGAGTCCCAGGCCAAAGCCGAAGGTCGAGAAGCTTGCGCAATACATAGAGTAGTTCGTCTTCACGGACTCTGAAAAAAATTGGATGATCAGTCATTCCAGTTTTCTGGTGGATTACGGCAATCACCTCGGGAAAGGCAGGCTGCCACGAAGAGCCTCATCTGCAATGTAACCAACCATCGCTGTCTTGCAACGGTCGAGCAGTGATGGTAAGCATAACGCAGCTACCCTTCTCCTCGCCGTCTCTTGGTCTGTACATGTAAGACATCGTCAATAAATTAATTACTGAACAGTCAAATGAACCGACTTACCGCTCGTGACGTTCGAGCAAATCAAGAATAAAAGATCGAAACACCAGTATGAAAACCTCTCTCTCGGAACAACATCTGCTGTCGCAGTGCTTCCAAGACTTTCCAATTCCAACTTCTCAAAGTCTTCCTTTGAATCTCGCGGCCATTCCAAATTGCTCGTCGCCGATGGCGTCCCGGGACCCGAAGTGTGGAAGGGGAACTTGTACAACTGACTCCCTTGATGTAGGGTCTTTGCCAGTTGAGCAACGAGGTAGTCGGGTACACGCGGACCTCCGATGTGGGGGACAAGGTCGATTTCGAGGGAACTGATGAGAGCGAGGTCAAAGTTCTCTTCTGTTTCTTGCTCCTCCAAGCTGAAATTCTCCGCTGGTGAACTGCATATTGTTTTGAGTAAAATGTACAGAAATGGCTAAGATTGATGACAGACACGCACCAGTCTGCAAGGATACCACCCCGGAAACCTTCGATAATTTGTCTCCAAATAGCCTCGATCCGGTTATCAGATATCGCTTCAAACATAAATCAGAATGTCATAACAGGAAAAACATACGAAATCGCTCACCTTCCCCTAGCTTGGGTATCTCCGTCGCACACGCCGTCACTATACGCAAGAAACACGTTGTAGCCGTCTTCCACAATGGCAAGTCTTTCCCAAACTTGGACGGCGCAGGGCATTCATACTTGAGCTTTATAGGAATTGCGTAGGCCTACAAATACAATCCGCATGGCGTCAAACTTACCAGACGCACGGAGAACCAGGGAAAACGTACTGAGAGAACGGCCTCAAGCGTTCCATCTTCATAGATCTCAGCGTAGTCCTTAAACCGCATGTACAGTTCCACCAACGTCGGCATCGTCTTCTTCGATAACCCGATATACGTTACCTGCTTGCGCGTGGACATAGACCCGGGCGTAATGGGAGATCCAGGAGCTGAACCGAGTATCACGTGTGACTGAGATCCTGCAAGGAAGGGCAAGGAGCTGAACTCTGAGAGGTCCCGCATGACAAGGGATGGTGCACCCGACTCGGTAAGGTCAATGGCCAGGACGACGTCGATTACGGCTGCCTGGGGTGATCGATGAGTAACAACTGTATCAACAAAATTCCCTCTCTTACCTGCACTGGTGTGAGTCCGTCGATATCAGGACTGTAATCCGGAGAGTTGGGGTATGTGAGCACACCTATCATGTGACACATCAGCTTAGACCAATCAACGAGATATAAAGAACCAACCCTTCATAATCTCCATTAGTCCCGTCAGGCGCTCTAACGGCCACTCCGCATTCACGTGCTGTCGACTAATCTTTCTCATTGTCCGAATGACATCAATCAACGCCACCAAGCTTTTCTGCGTAAACACCCGATGTAACCCAGCCGCATCCGTCTTTGGTGAGAAATACGACTTGCTACCCTTCAAGACGACACCCCCAATATCATTGCAGGCTTGCCAAGCGCATTCCAGAGCCTCGGCAACTCGGGGCTGCGTTGTTTCGTCGGTGGCATCAGCGAGAGAGCTGAGGGCTTTGTCAAGACACTGAAGGGCAGGTGTGCTGAGCGAACGGCGGTCTAGCAGGACGGTGTCTTGAATGTGAGAGACGAATACCCGCCAGGCGTCTGAGAACGTTGCGAGATGCATGACCTTCGGCACGAGGAACTCTTTGATGATTGATCCAATCGATTGAAGCGCAAGGCTCTTTGACTCATCCCATGCCTGGTCAGGCGTCGACCCCGAAGGAAGAGTCGCAGAAGGCACACCCTCTGCAGGAAGTCGTCGAGTCTCGACGGAAATGGCGTCCAAGAGTGGGAACGTGATCTTCCACATACAGTCGTTCCATGTGTCCAGGCTCAGAGTCGCGCCGTAGAGCTGCATGGCACGGAATAGCGTCTGGATGGCACCATCTCGAACTTCGGGACGAGCGTCAGTACATAGCCCAAGGACCTCTAGGAGGAGGAACATCCACAGGGCACTGTACTCTGGCTCGGCGTCTGTATCTTTCCGTTTGGATTGTATTGAGTCAGAGACACTCCAGAGTAGGCTCTCCGCAGCAGTCAGTGCGATATTCGTATCAGCTTGCCGTCCAAACTGTCCAAGGGTACTGATGCAAAGCCGAAGGTCTTCAGGGGAAAGCGAAGAGACAGAGTCACAGACGAGTTTGAGTGACTGGAATGCGATCTTCACAAGTGTCGCATAACCACGTTCGTGATTGTAACACAAGGGTGGTGGCTTGGGCCTTTGATCCAGCGATAGCGTGCTAACTGAGTCGTACGAGATTGTACGAGAGAGATGAGGTGGTTTGCAAACACTACCCAGCATTTCGAATATACTCCCCCAACCAACGACGAGAGTGTGTCCAGATGCCTGCAGAATCTGATGTAGCGCTTCGAGACCCATTCGACGTAGCTCGACATTGGTGCTTGTGCCAGCCGCACTGGCATCAAAACTAGGAACGATCTGCTTGGAGAGAACGTCCAATACGCGACGCTGAGCTTTTGCCTGGAGGTCTCCAGAGCTTGACAGATTACGAGGGACAATGACCAAAATTTCATCGAGGACACGGGCAGCTTGAACACGGATCGCTTGGGGTGCGTAGGGAAGGCTGATAACTGCGAGAAGGTGACTAGTGGTTGTATTCCAAGCGATCTCTGGATCTCTGTAGATGAGTCGATGGATGTTGAGCATGGCAACTGTTCCCAGTCTTTCGACTCCAAAGTCGCCCGAGCGCTTCACGAGGACAAGAATCCATCATCAGCGACCTCCGTTGACGACATCGTCAAGCAAAAACTCACCAAGGTTCTTGGTAAATGAATGCCGCTGACTCGTCTCCGATGAAGGAGATCATTCCGAGGAGAAAGGGCGGCAGAAGCAGGGGAAGGGGAAGGAAGAGAGAGTTCGTCCATACTCTCGGACTCGCTCAGCATCTCGGACCCATCAGCCTGCATCCCTATCATCTCCGAGCTCAACTTGCACAAAGCATTGATGAAATCTTGGAAAGCTGAATCTTCTAGGTTCTTCGAAGCCTCGAACAGGCGTTGGATTGCAAGATGGACGTTGTCCGGGTCGATATCTGCTAAAAGTGGATGCCGCGCAGCCTGCGGTTGAGAAGATTTCCCAGAATCTGGAGTACCCCCCGAGACGGAGATAGAACGACCAGGGGGAGCGGCACCACCCACAAACGTAGTCGTCCTTCTCGCAGAAGCTGGTTGAGAGCCCTTCATTGTGAGGACATAGTCGGCGTTTTGAAGTGCTTCCATGATGCCATACCAACTCTCCCCAAGACTACCGGCAAGGAAAAGGGCGCTGGATACCAACACTTTCAGGCACACGAGGTTTCGTTCCGATAGCCCTGGGGGTTGCGAAGGGGCGGCAAGACCAAGGTTCTCCGCCATGGACGCTCCCGAGCGAGGTGTGGCAGGTTCGATGTAGGACTCCAAACTTGCGACAACACGCGATGGAATAGCAAACTTCGCGAGACTTGTCAGGAAGGCATCCCGAGGCGTAGTCAGCGCAAGCATTCCAGCAACATTGGTCATCGCTTGATAACTTGTGAGGACGTCGACGAAGAGTTCATCGGAGAGGTTCGTCGAGATAATGAAGGAGAGAGCTGCGAGAAGGGCTGGCCAACCATTTTCAATCATTGAGCGGATGTTGCGAAGATGCCGTGTCGCAGGCTCGTCTGGAGGTAGAGTAGCAATGTCAAGGGCGGGCGGGGCACGAATGACGGGGTCACCGGCTGCTCGTGGGCGTTGGACCATGGTGGAGGTGTAGAGAGGCCCCGTAAAAGATGCGAAACCTTCGCACAAGGAAACGATGCACTGTACACCGAGCAGGTAGACATAGGACTCCGGTATCGGCGGTGAATCCGCTTTGTCAAGTTGATCTATGCTATTATGACACTGTGATTAATATCAAGCCGAATGGTCGATTGAAAATATACGTACCACTGCAATTTCATCGCCGATGTTTGCACACTCAATCCCGTGCCAGCACCAATCATCCCAACGACTCCAGAAACAGTTGCACTTGCAGCGGTAGCAGCCGCGTTTGCCACCATCCCAGCTACACCTCCTACGTCGAGACCATAGCCCGAAACACTTTCGGAAGGGTGGTGAGGTGCCCCAATTCCAACTCCCATCATCTGCGAGCTGACTCCAAGCAAAGCAGGCTTCTCGGTGACCAGGCGTTTCAGTGCACTGATCAACGATGTAAACACTTTTGAGTCAGCTTGTTGGGCATCATAACGATCCCAAATATTGCGGATCAGCTCTGCATCACTGCAAAGGCTGAAATCCACCTCATCAGATAAAATGACGCACATTGAACAATTAGATGAGCGTACCCTCGCATTACTTCCATAGCGAGTACTCGTATCCATACAGGCCGAGCCCCTGCATGGTCAGCTGATTCGCTATCGTCCGTTATCATTCTGATAAGGAGCATGAGGAATACTTCAGATTCCGTCTCCAACTCGAAAGAGAATTGCTTCAATGACAAGAACACCACTCGTGTACACCGCAATGTGAGGGGAAATACGGCTCTATCTTGCAACGATTTGAGCAGCATGGGGCAAAGGTGATGTCTGAGGAGTAATAGCAGCTGTTCGTGCTGTAACGTGGTCAGAGTTTACAGGGAAAGAGGACAGGTATAACGAACTCACCTTTCGGAAGAGTTCGTGGTAGTTCGTCAAAACACTCTCAATGAGTTCAAGTGCGAATGTCTTGTGGAGATATTCGAGATTGAGGAAATGGGGTTTCTCTGAGTTAGCGAGCAAACATAGATCTTCGAAGACAGAGTACGCGTCC
>JBBPJZ010000303.1:0-23996 GCA_038089015.1 Chalciporus aff. trinitensis | reverse complement strand
ATTATTCGGTAGGTTTACGTTTCGTGCAAAGTTGTAAGCGACTGCTTGCAGGAATTGCAGTCTCTGTTTGATCTCATAGTCCTCTATAGCCCACATTCCCTGACGCTTGTAGGCCAGACGGTGGAGGACACTGTTGCCACGAGTGTCCCTACCGTATGACTTAATGACCCCGGCAGGCGGTGGGGGTCCATAGATGTAGAGAACCAGACTTCTAGCGATGGCGAGGTAGCCATTTTCTATCGCAACATGCAACGGTGTGTCTCCCGATGGGTTGGTCTCCCAAAGATCGCAACCATTTTCGAAGAGAAATTCCAACACTTCCTTTCCGGGTTGATCAAAGATGTGCTGCTCGGCTTTCAGCAGGCAGTGCAATACGTTTTCGCCGGCAACAGTATGGGAGCGACAGCTTGCGCCGAACACCTTCACAAGCGGCAGGAGGACTGTTCTGACCCGCTCCTCCCAAGAAGGCACCAAACGAAGTTGAACAGCATAGTTGATAAGATCATTTGGGAGCCCGGCTCCAAGAGCAAGGAAAAGCTCCATGAGACCCGATCCAAGACTGCGAGCGGCCAGGTGCAATGGCGTTTCTCCTGCGTCGTTTTGGCAGTTGATGTCGCATCCGTGTTCGACCAAGAGCTGAGTTGCAGTTATCTTCGACTCGTAGTCACAGATTCGGCGAGCAAGGATATGGAGTGCATTGGACCCTTCGGTGTCGAGTGCGTTAACAGCAACACCATTTGCAAGAAGAAAGCGAAGCATGGGAGGAATCATGGAGCCATCGATGGAACATTGCCACCCGATTGCATGGATCAGGGAATCCGGTGGCAAAGAAAATCCTTTATCGACCAGGTCCTGAGCCAATTCTATATCAAGCCTCCTGATGATAAGGTGAAAGCCTGAGAGACCTTCGTCGTTGGTTACCGTAGGATCACAACCACGTGCTACCAACAGACGAAAAATCTCAACCTGCTCAGAGACCAGCCCCGAGGAGTTCATCGTTAGATGTAAGCAGTTCCCCCCTCCTGCAACGGAAATTGTTGGATCAGCACCGTAGTCGAGAAGTATGCGGATAGTGTCACTATGGCAGAGGGTGCCCGTTGAGAGAGCAGAGCGAATGGCGTCCTTCGGAACGATGCACCTATGTTCAAGCAAAAGCTTGACGAGTGTCACTCTATCATCCCACGTTTCGTTGAGTGCAGCAGCTGTCAACGGTGACAGATCGAACCGTTCCATCCGGTCGTGAATGACTCCCTCTAGATTGACATCTAGACCCTTTTGGAGTAAAAGCTGTACACGGGGAATATCGCTGTATCGCGCAGCATACACCAATGGGTTGAATGACCGAGTGACACGAAAGGAGTACTGATCAAGGTAGTGTTGTAACATGGAGAAGTTCCCAAAGCGGATGATGATGTATAGCGCAAGTTCCGGCACCGCGACCATCCACCGGTCAAGCCATGCATGTGGCTTATAAAGGTCGCGATGTGATGAGACGTGTTCCTGAAGAGTCAATAGACGTCTGATGGCCCGACCATTGTCGTCTGGGATGCAGCTCGCAAGGAGTCCGAAACCATTAGTGACCGCGTAACGAGGTAGATTGTCGAAGTCTGGAAAACGATCTGGTTTCTCGGTGTAAAGAATGATAGAGTGAACCGAAACCAAAGCGAGTTCCAGGGATGCGCGTGGTTGATGGACAAAGTATGTACCACTTATCGTGACGTCCAGCGTCAAGAACTCCTGCAGAGAGATGAGCTCAAACGGTGCTTCGAGGATGCCGAGGAACAATAACCTACTTGAACGCTGTAGTGCGACAGTGTTAGGACCCCTTTCTGCTCGTCAAAGGACACAAGGCTGCCGCATATCTCCAGGATATCTGTGTCATGCATAGGAGCATAGATCTGATCCCAGGCTGGTTCGTGGGGGTTGATCGCCAGCGCCTGTTCTAGTTGAGAGAGGTTCAAAGGCCGCACCGCAACGACAAGCCACCTAAGAACTCTACGGGCAACACGAGGCCCGAACTCCGTTTTGTCGATCGTGCGTAACATGAAGGCGTAAGTCTCATACAAGGTTGCTGGAAGTGTCTCTAGCACCTCGCAGACATCACCCAAAGACCAGCATTTGTCGAGTCTATCCAACTGACATTGCACTCATCGGAACCTGCGGATAGCGAACGTGGGTCATCTCAGATGTCTCGGTTTGTAATCGAAGGAAACGAAGCATACATTCCGTCGGCCTTTCGCATAAGTTCAGCCTGGATCTCGTCCTTGAGATCCTGACCCAGCATCTTCAGCCTCCCTCTTGACTCTAATTCCTTTCCAACGTGGAAAATCATGTCCCTGCGCACCGCGTCGATCTTGTCGTCCAAGCAAACAGAGGGTAAACCGGTGAATGCCACTTTAACAGGGTGGAGTGTCCGGCTCGTTACGAACAAGTGACAGCGTCCGTCGTTCAACTTCATCAGCTCGTCTAGCAATCTTGAAAGATTTTCGCATTCATCGAGGGCGTCCACAACGATGATCGGATGCTCGTGCAGTCCCACAGCACGGTTCAGGAGGTCGGAAAGCGTGCCCAGATCCAACGGCGGTTTAGACCCCCGCTCTTTGCGCATAGTCAACTCGGTGAATGACGATAACCAATCGGTGTCTGAGCTCTGCAGTAATTGTGCAGTCAAGGAACGCAAAACTTCCGTGTCACTTATAGAACGAGTGTCGCGGAAGTCGCAATAAAAGTATGCGAGGACCTCGTCTTGCGCTTGAGTACTGATGAGGCTATCGATGACCATGGATCTACGACAGATGAGAAGAGGCTCAACAGGGTGAGAGAGTCGCTTACGCGAGAACAGATTTGCCTGAGCCAGCTAGAGATGATCGGGAAGAAAACGAAGAGATTGTCAGAAGTACTCCACACAGAACTCAGAAGACACCTACCCTTCCCATGTAACCAGAGGAACTGCTTCGAATGGTTGCGCCATTCAACGTAGGACTGTTCCTTCAGCAACCACTCGCCAGTTGTTTCTTGTCGCTGCCGACGAGTGATATCATGCTTGTTTGTACAGTCGAGCCCGTCCAACCACTTCAGTAGATCCGCTGCAGGACTCGTGGATCAGTGATACAGTACTGTGTCAGATTGTCATACATACATTTCGCAGCGAGGAAGTCGGCATTTCTGGTCCGTTCCCGTTCGCGCACCATGTCGCTAGCAATTACTTGTACTAGATCGCTGAAAGACAGGTCAGAATGCGTCGTACGCGCGTATAAACTTCAACTTACGAAACATCGATCAAAGAGATCAGCCGAAAGTATGGCAGCTGCGCTTCAAATGCGCGTATCGTAGCAGACAGCTTATTCTCCTTGAAGGGCCAAACAGCTCTCTTGATCCATTTCTTCTGCTGTCTACTTTCGGCCTGGTCGCGTAACCAGCGCAACAATTCCTCGAGTTCCTTCCAACACTTGGCGGGAGGACCGTCCACCTTGAACCATTCGTCGATGAGGTCCTGTAGCTCTGGTGTACGCGAGGTGTTCGGAGAGTTTTTCACAGCGCTTTCGATTGCTCTCGCGGCGGCAGAAATCAATAATACTTGATTGATCAACGTTGTGCAAGAGGACTCGGCGTCTTTGAAGGCCACAAGATATCGTCGTAAAGCATCTATCACTTGCAAAGAGACTTGTACGATTGGTATGACCGTCGCAACGGCGGATAACCCATCCATGCCTAGGAGGAGAGGATCAGATGGATCAGATGCTGTGTGCGCGTGCGCACCATCGCTTTGAGAAGACCAGTTCGTGTGTGACGCTTTTGGTGATGGGCGCTTGCACAAATTCCAGTGAGCCATTAATGTCTGGGATCGCAGACAATGTGCCCCAAGACGCCAGATATTTGGCGGATCCAGTTAATTGACCCTCTGGTAAGTTCTGGAACTCCTCTGGGTCATTGTCAGGGGATGAATATGCCAGAGTGTTGACTACACCCTTGGCACACTGCATATACACCATGGCCTCTAGAGGTTGTCTGGAGAAGAATGATGGGACCGTGCTGGCACCAAGGAAAAACAATGTGTGCAACATCACACAAGTTTATGTAAGAAACTCGACTGACGCTGTATTCATGGATTCGTGCATCATTCAAGCTCTTTATCCTGACAAAAAGAGTTAGAGGTCCACCATACACGATTCTTTCAACTACTGTACAACGACTCTTTCAAGTGACGTATTTGAGACAAAAATCCGATATTGAACACTTAGTTCTGGTCCTCGACAAGGCTTCGGGAGGCTTGGAGGTCCGCCGTAACCATCTCGTGAACGAGCTGGTCAAAAGTGACCTTGCGTTTCCAGCCAAGAATCCGCTCGGCTTTTGCAGGGTTTCCGAGCAAAAGCCTGTACCATGTTCGTCAGCAAGTCAAACTGCACGCAACCAAGGATGAGACGCACTCTACTTCGGCAGGACGGAAGTACTGAGAGTCAACCTTGACGACAACATTGCCGGTCTTGACATCGTAGCCTTCCTCGTTAATGCCGGTGTTGCGCCAGCTATCCATTTTCATCAATCAGCAGATCGACACGCATACATGATGCCCGTACCTGATAGTCATGCCGACAACACCAAATGATTTCTCGACGAACTCGCGAACTGGGTGGGTTTCACCAGTTGCCAGAACAAAGTCCTCGGGTTCGGACTGTTGCAGGATGCGCCACATGCCCTCAACATAGTCCTTGGCTACAATCCGAGCGCATATAGTCAGCAATCGACCTTGCGGAGCAATGAAGAGACGCACCATGGCCCCAGTCACGCTGTGCATCCAGGTTACCAAGGTACAAGCAGTGTTGCTTGCCCAGGTGGATATCAGCAACAGCTCTGCTGATCTTCCTCGTGACGAACGTCCTGCCACGTCTCGGGCTTTCGTGGTTGAACAAAATACCGTTGCATGCATACATGCCATAGGCTTCACGGTAGTTGACCGTGATCCAGTACGCATATAGCTTAGCAACACCGTATGGGCTGCGTGGGTAGAAGGGTGTCGTCTCGCTTTGGGGAGTCTCGACGACTTTGCCGTAGAGTTCTGAGGTAGAAGCCTGGTAGAACCTCACGTGTTTCTCAAGCCCGACTGTTCGAATGGCGTCAAGAAGACGGAGGGTACCGACGCCATCGACATCGGCGGTATACTCGGACATCTCAAATGAGACCTTGACGTGAGATTGAGCGCCGAGGTTGTAAATCTCGGTGGGCATCACTTGAGCGAGGATATACACGAGGTTGGTACTGTCCGAGAGATCACCGTAGTGCAACTTGAACTTGTTAGGACCTTGATAGGGGCTGATATGAGATGGATCAGTATGAGGAAGAAGGCGCACTCACGCTCATGCTGATCTGCATACAAATGTTGAAGACGGTTGGTGTTGAAGCTAGAGGAACGACGAATGATGCCGTGTACCTCGTAGCCCTTTTCAAGGAGCAACTCAGTGCTAATTCATGGTTGTCAGCATGCGATCTCAAGATGAGAGTAACCCTGCTGGGTCCAGTGGAGATGAGATGACTCACAGGTAAGAACCATCTTGTCCAGTGACACCTAGATAAATCCGATCAGCGACAGTTTCAGATGGTCGTATGATGGGGAGGCGCGTGACAAGACCATCCGATGCCGATCTCGGTCACGATCGACCCCCGGGTTGAGCGAGTGTATCAATGAACACGTACCACTGATCAAAGCGACTTTTCTCTTCCTGTATTCCTCTGGGGATGGGAGGTTGAGCTTCAACGGCGAGGGTGCGGCCATGGCTGGATATTATGATCTAGGTTTCAGCCTGGTTTTCAGCGAAAGAGGAGACGAGGGTGATCAACGAAGAAGAGGTTGAAAGAGAAATTGATGACGTGAACTGAGCGTGTCTGTGGAGCTCTGGTTGTGATGAAAGTCACGGTAAAAGGGTGAGTTTCAAGTATGTAAACGCGTCGTATCATAGAGACTCAAGAGTATGTCTATTTCCTTAGGGTCTAAGCTATCGATATTGTAGCTACCCTAGTACCTAGCTTGCCTGTAAGTATGCGTAGTACAGTACTTATAAGAGCCCCTACACTCGGTCGTCGAACCGTTGGTCGTTGCAAAACAAGATCACCATTCCTTGGCACTCCCTTTTTTTTCGCACAGTCGACTGCGCACCTATCGGTGGACCGGAGGCATCGCGCGGACGCGTACATGCCATTACATACTACTGTCAATGATCGAGTGATGGCAAGAATATTCATAGATGCATCCAAGGATGGACAAAAAAAAACAGCCCACGAAGGGATTGTCAGAAGAAGCAAAAATTTGAGCCGGGGTATTTATCCACTACCGCCGATGGGGCTCGAACCCACAACCTTTGCCTTAGGAAGGCAACGCACTACCATTGTGCTACGACGGCTCGTGATGGAGTTCATTCTTGATCTACTATATTCTCATTGAGAAGAGGCAAAGTGATTAGATCAAAAGATCTTCGACTTTCCTCTGTTTCTTCCGACATCATGAACGTGTTGGTCTATCCGAGTACAAACCCGCACGCGACTGCCGTTCACCGGATTCTGACTTCTATCCTCATCCCACATTACCTTCCACAGGTCGTTGCTCCAGATGTCCTCACCGCCCCGGAGTTTCCCTGGCATACCGCATGTGGACTCCTAGTTCTCCTTGACCTACCCCGTGATCATACAGCAATACGGAAATTCGCAGAAGCTGGTGGAAGGATACTGGCCTTAGGCGTGAACGCGAAACGATCGCAAGGACTGTTTGGTCTTCATGACACTGCTTCGAGCTTTGGCTCCGTGGGTCTTGGTCCGGGGTTGGTTAGGGACACGAGCATTATCCGCGTTCCTGACAACAAAGCTTCACTTCACCTCTCTTTCCCAACTCAGACTCCCACCCCAGCCACTGTAAATCATGACGGGGACGATATCTCCGTGTCACGGATACCATCCACTACACTGGACCTCGAAGGGGAGGGGATACGAATTCTAGGACGATACACAGACAACAAGACAGTTGCTGGGGCGTTGAGTGAAAGTGGCCTCGTCGCTCTTTGGTCTTGCGCACCACCCCTCGCAGAGCAGCTCCTCATCCCGACGTTTTCTGCTCTTGGATTGCGATTTGGTGACCGACGGCCTGCCTTGCGTCTCCTTCCCCAACTACTTCTTGCACACCCCCAAAAATGGGAAATTCAGAGGCACATCGTGCAGTCACTCTTCCCCGGTCGTGATCTCGATTCAGCTTTCTCTGCACTTGCCCTCAAAGAAGGTGACCGTGAGGAGACCCCAGCTGAGAGTATGATATTTCCAGACGAACATGATCGTTTCATATTCCACTTTCCTCGCGAAATCCCTGCAGAGCATACAACATCCTGCCACCCTCTTTTCTGCCTCACAACGTCGCATGAGGAGGGAGTCAAGCATGTTATCGTCACGCTTCAACCACTGACTACAGAGCAAGAGAAACGATACACCCCTCTCTTCACACCTAGCGCGTTCTTCGCAGCCCTGGACGAATTTCGTTCCAGTGATCAGCACGGAGCGCTACGCATGGGCGACGCACTTCTCTATGGCGAAGTCGTCACTAGCACCCAGACGATACTGGACAAGTGAGTGTTGCAGGGCTCCACGATGCTGCGATTTACCCTACATCTTTCCAGAAACCCCAAACTCCTTCGTGCCCTTCCGTCCCCACTTCTCTCCATGGCGACGACGCAGGTAGCTGGTCGAGGAAGAGGTGCAAACGCGTGGCTCTCGCCAGCAGGATGCATGCAAATGTCTCTAAAACTCACTATCCCACTAAAGAGCGTTGGTTCGAGTAAGCTCAGATTTTATATGTTGAAGTTTTGTCTCATCCTCATTCTTGATCCCCACAGCGCCCCAGCCCCGTTCAATTCGACCGTCGAATCTCGTCTTTGTTCAATATCTCTTTGCAATCGCGGTTGTCGATGCCTGCCAGGCACTCGATCCCTCGAAGGAATGGGCAAATAAGGTCAAGCTAAAATGGCCAAACGATATATACGGCGAATTTCCAGCGGAGGATCAATGGAAGAAAACGGAGCTCAAGAAACTGGGAGGTATACTGGTGAACACGAGCTTCGGGGGAAGCACGGTTGATGTTATCATTGGTAGGTGCTACTCAAGTGCATGCTATATAGATTCTGACATCCGGAAACAAGGTTGCGGATTGAATATCTTGAACGAACCACCCATTGGTTCACTGGCTCAGCTGGAGGCTCCGGGCCGGGGTTCGGGGACGCCATCAACTCTCTGCGTCGAACGAGTCGCAGCAGCAGTCCTTTCTGTCTTTGAACGTCTATGGGAGTCGTTTCTCGTTCAAGAGAGCGAGGGTTTCCAGCCCTTCATGGATCAGTATACCCACGCGTGGCTACACTCGTAAGTCTAGCTTCGGCCGACACCGATGATTAACTCTGACTCGCCCATTCACAGAGGCCAAACCGTCACTCTGGCTACGACCACCCCACATACTACTGTACGCATAATTGGGATTACCCCCGATCACGGGCTATTGCGCACCGAACCGCTGGGCGGTGGTCAGTACATCGATTTACAGCCCGATGGTAATAGCTTCGATATGATGAAAGGATTGATCAGGGCGAAGACAAATTAACTGAGTTGATCGACTTTGCTAATACCAAGCTGATAGTGATGGATCAGTGCACAGATGCTATCGTTCTGGGATACATGAATGTATGCTACATCAGTCTGGGTTGCGCGATATGTATTGGATTGTAGATGCGAATGATCCTCATATTTCCACCTTAACAGCAGCCGGAGCTGCAGCAGCCTTTTGTGTACCAGCACCTAGGGTATACCAATCTTCGTAATACACACAGTCCTGGGGATTCGTAGGGCCCTTTTCTCGACAAAAGTCAAAGACCGGACATCTTCCACATGGCGCCTGAGACCACCCGAGCGCCACCCGCTCCTGCCTGATCGCCCGGTAGACGAAAGCCCCTCCCGCAGGCATCTCGCCCAAATCAGGTGAAGGGGATCTTTGACGTTTAACACCGACTTTGGAAGACGATGACTTTTTGGAGGATGATCTCGACTTTGATTTCGATCGTGGCCGTTCATCCTCGTCCTCGGATTGGGATTCGTCTTCTGAGCTTTCCGTAGACGACTCGTCGCGTTTCTTCGACTTTCCCTTTCCCTTCCGCTTCTTCTTCCGCTTCTTACGATTCTCTTCCTCCGACTCTTCCTCTGAATCATCGTTCGACTCTGAGTCATCGGTATCTTTTGATTTGCGCTTGCGTTTCTTCTTCGGTTCGACGGTCTCCTCGTCACTATCATCGCCTTTCCGTGAACGTTTCTTCTTTTTGCTTTTCGAACGCTCTTCCCCGGAGTCACTATCCTCTGAGTCTTCCGTTCGTCGACGTTTTCGTTTACTGCTTTCTTTGCTCTTCTTCGCCGAGGAACTCCGTTTTCGTTTCTTAGAACTCGAGCGCTGGTCGTCACTATCTTCCGAGTCCGATGAAGCCTCTGAATTTGATGAAACGGCGGCATCCCATGCAGAAGCCGCGAATGCAGGTACCTGAACCCTTATGAGCAAGATCGTAAGAAAAGAAGGCGTGGGTGAAACCTACCTTTTCAACCTCACCATCAAGCTCAAGAACACGGAGGAGCATTTCGACGTGTTCGACGCCCAGTTCTGTCTCCGTGATCTTACTTTTGCTCAGAAAGTGTTGTATTTGTTGAGCAGATGGGTAGGAGGGTGCGGCACCTATTGCGTAAAGACGTTGGTTCTGCGAAGCCCGTTTTCCTGATTGCTTCGGGAATGACTAATGTACTCTGGTTGAATGCCCTCTTGTTAGATGTGAAGAGGATGGAAGACGCACGCGATCACGTATATAGTGTAGACACGCGGTGGAGAGGAGTTTAATGAATTCGGTATCAAGTTCGTTATCCGTATACCACGGACCGCCTGTTAGCTCTACTGATGGTTCGAGGTGCGCAAGCATGTATATTTTCCTCGTTGGATGCTTGATGAGGGGTAATCAATGAAATTACGTAAACGCGACTGAGGATAGAGAAACGTACCCGAACTGCTTTGATGGATTTAACGAGTTGCTTCTGGACGAGTGATTTCAGGCAACGGTCGATCACGGTTTGATGCAGTTCGGTTTTGGCTTTGAGGTGCTTTGTCCAAATACCTGACACGTATATGAGATCACGCCGATATGAGATACGGAGGAGGCCATACCTTCATTTCCAGAAGCTTGGATATGACTCAGTACCATTGCCTCTTCACCGCTCATATCCTTCTTCCTATAAGACGGAAAGGAGGAGTTGTGTCAATACATGTCTTTATCAAAGACACGTTGAGAACGCACACATCCATCTCCTTCTTCATTACGGCGCGGAAAGAACTAACACCACCAGAGCTGGTCATGACTTTGAACATCCCCTGGATGCATGTGTCACTAGGCTTCTGGAATGCATGAATAACGAGATCACTCACCGCCCCGAGCAGGAAGTTGATCGCGGCAGTACGCGCAGTTGCATCTGGAATGAGCTTTTCAGCCTCTTTAATGGACAAAGCCTACGGGAAGAGGATCAGCGATGGTATGGAGAGATTGTGAACTCCAAACCTTGTCATTTTCCCCAAGAGCGGCTTGATGGAGCTTGAGCTCGTCTGCGTTTAGCTTGCGACCGCTCATCCTGGTGCACCCGTGAGCAGTGGACGGTTCCAAGTTGATCACGTCGAAGTCAGAGTCAAGTGTCTACAGGCATCACGTGACCGCACTAATCACTTGGTCCAATAACAGAGTTCGCGTCGACCTTCAACGTCAACAGCGACATGGACTCACATCAGACACAAGAGGACGCGGATATGCGGGAAAACCTCGACAGCTACTTCCAGAGAAGTGCTGCAATAGTCAAGCAATATGCCGACTTGCAAGTGCCACCATATCCCGACTTTGACATGCCAATTGACCAACGCGTTCGTCAGGCTCGAGAACTACTATGCACGACCCGCGTTAGATTACGCTTCCTGGAAATTCAAGGAGATGCCAATTGCAATGGTATTATTATTTCACTCTCTTCTCTCTGTTGAGTGCATCATATTAACGTACCTATCACTAGACATTCTTGTCCATATTTGCCACCTTTGCGGTGCTTCCCGTGTTATCATTCATGTGCGTTGTCGATTGAATGAACGCGCCTCGCTCACAAACTCTCCAACAGCGGCCTTTCTGTCTTTGCCGTCTCTTCTATCGCGTTCTTCGCACTTATTTCCGCAGCCGTTGCGATCATCGTCATCGAAGCCGTATTGGGTATGCCCTCATCCCTCGTCAAATTACCTTTGTGGCTGACAACGCTTCGGAAATGAAAGTCGCATGTTTGGTCTTCATACTATGGTCTCTTTTCCTCATTGCGGTCTTCTTTACGGCACTTGTTGTCTTTGTTTACCTGAGCACCCGTCTCGGGGTGCTTGTCAGCTCTGATGGTCCTTCCGGTGTTACAGAATGGGCCTACGAAACCAGACAACACTTTTCTCGCCCAAAGCTCCGAGAAGAGCATGAAGGATCTGACGAGTCTGCCGTCCTCGTTCACCACGAGGGTCCGAGCTCAAAGAAGATCAAGGTAGAACAGGAAACACAGGAGGACACCTGACCTTGCGTTCTCTTCATTTCGCCTACTTTCAGTCCTGCACATTCAGTTCCACCCTCTCACTTATGCTGTATTATACACTAGACCTTTTCATGTACAAAACCGCACGCAAATCTGTACCGGATGACTACTGGAGTGTTCTTCGCATGTTTATCGGGATCAATAACACCTTCACCTCAATTATCGGGCTAATATTGTTGTTCCTACGGGAACATATGACACGTGTAAGATGTTACAATGGACACAGTCGCCAAGTATCTATCGGACACGTATGTATGCGCACTCCTAACCGACAATGTTCCGTCGAACTAGCCAAGAAGACGTGTTACCGCCGGAGCCCATCCATTTTCCGAAGAATAGGCTATTGTTCGGTCCGCAGGCCAGTGTATATAGCCGTCCAGACGTTGAGGATGAGAATGTTGCGCCATGTTGAAATATCTCTTCATCGCTGCTGTAGCCGGAACGGCAGTAGCCCAGACCGCCAGTGAGTACGGTCAAGTAAGTGGTGACATCACCACTTTAACTCTGCTGGCATTGACTGGACTTCATCAGTGTGGTGGACAAGGGTGGACTGGAAGTACAACTTGCCCTAGTGGGTGGGCGTGCACGTATTCCAACGCTTATTACTCCCAGTGCCTTCCAAGCGCTGGAAGCTCGCCATCAACCACGATCACTACATCCGCTGGTAGTGGAGGCGGGGTTACGCCGACATCCACTTCGTCCGCTGCCAGTGGAACAGCGACTCTTCAAAGTGGCTGGAACTGGATTCGCGCTGTCGTAAGTCCTGGAATGCACGTTCACCTACCCTATCTCAATAACCAACTTGTCGGCTTTAGGAGGCTCCGAACTTCCACCAATATCTCCAGTCCGAGGTCTTGAACACCGCATCATCAGCAGTGTTGGGTTCACCAACCACTGCAGGCCAGTTCCAAGTGTCCAATGGTCAACTTATTCAAAACGCACCCGCTGGCTCGAGCACTATGCTCTATGCCGTTGTCGAGGCCCGCGCGAACGCGAACGCCACGAAGCTTGCTATGAGGTGGTCGACAACACCCGCGTCAGGTGCGAACGCGGGAACCTTTGTATTCAGTGGTGATACACTCGAGTGGAGTATTCCTACCATCCAAAGGGCTCAGAATAACGTGAGTATTCACGACTCTGTCACTGGGAATGTTAGGGGGCTCATCATAAATTACAATCGAAGGCCTGGCTTGTATGCCCGGACGCTAATGGGAACAAGTTGTTGTATATCAATTTGGGTGCTTACGGTTATCAGACACCAGCTGGTTGCGCGGATGAAACGATTCATGCATACACTGGCGCAACAGCTGTGTCATAGAATAGTTAGTGAACTACCGTCATATGGGACGCGTTACGAGGGTCCCGGTCAAATTTCATACCTTTCCTGAACAATAAGTACTAGTGTTTAGTGGCCGATTTACTGGTGGTTGAAGAGACAGAGTCGTGAGATACTTCGTTTGGGTAACTTGACACACAACCTAAATTGTTTAGCACATCGACCTCACGCTCCAATCCACCTGATCCAAACCTTCCGGTCACTTTCACAGAAGCTGGACCATGTGTGTGCACAATGCAAAAACCCTAGAGCAGCTCTTTTCCTTTCAACGGCTATGTCCACAATCAGGATTTTGCTCGAGCGCCTCCTAGCCACGAAAACAGGTCGCATATCTTCAGCGGCCCTAGCTGTATTCGTGTTAGCAGCACTACGTTCAGTGATAAGATGGTATCTCATGAGACGAACAATGCCTCCTGGTCCCCTCGGACTGCCGTGGATTGGCAACAGACACCAGATGCCCGCCTTGAAGCCGTGGAGGAAGTTCGCGGAATGGAATGGACAATATGGTAGCGCAACAACGTTGGTCTCATTCCATTGCTGACCCGTTCCTTTAGGATCAGTGATGTCCATATTCTTGGGGGGCACCCCAGTGATAGGTGCGTTGGCTAGCGAATCGATCATTTGCGCTTTCCCGACGCGTTGTAGTCTTGGGCACAGCACAGGTTGCCTGGGATCTGCTGGAGAAGCGGTCTGACATCTACTCTAGCAGACCTCGTTTTGTTGTCGCGTAAGTTATTTCTTCTGGGATATTTTCTTTGTTCTCAACCGAATAATCTATACCAGTGGTGAAATATTGTCAGACAACAATCGCGGATTGATGCTTCCATACGATGAGGCATGGCGAAAGTGGCGCAAGGTAACGAAGAGGGCACCTTTCAACTCGTGCATGCGCTAGTCGCTGATGCACACAAGGTCCTCTATTCTGGTTTCCATGCTCGTCGATCCGATACGTACCGGGACATCCAGTCTTTCGAATCAAAGATATCCATGTACCTGATCTTGAATGAGCCGAAAAACTGGGAGAAGCATCTTCAAAGGTAGCCTTTCCCCTTTCAATGACGTCTTAAATCCTGACAGCTCCAAGATATGCAGCAAGCGTGGTGACCTCTGTCTCTTACGGCCGGCGAGTCGATAGTGTTGACGAATGGATCGTGAACGAGAATAATGAGGCCATGGACTGTACGTATATTCATGTATTCCATACCTTTCACAGATTCACTCCATATTGCAGATTTGACAAGGTGCGCTCTCCCTTGGACATCCCATCTCCATTAAGCTCATGATCTGGCAGTGTAAAGTAAGTTCATTTATTTCCGTTTGTCTGGTTCTCCCAACATTTGAAAGTATTCCTGGGAAGTATCTCGTGGAGTCGTGGCCGTGGCTCTTGTATCTCCCGGTAAGTCCGTTAGTTCGGGGGACATCGTCTCCACCTTTTCACAGTAAATATGCCAGTGGTTTATGCAATGGTTCCGTGCGGAGCCGGAGGCGCGTCAGAAACGTGACATCGAGCTCTATACTCACTTAATCGAGGATGTCAAATCACGCATGACGAAGGGCACAATCCAAGATTGCCTTACTACACAGACGCTTACTGATATGCCGAAGAACGGAATGAACGAATTGGAGGTTGCCTACGCAGTATCGTCACCATTTGGAGCAGGTATCGAGACAGTAAGGAACACCTATTGCCTCGTGTCATGTGCTCTGACTTCAGACCATTTAGACTGCAGGAACCTTGAGCACGTTCTTCCGTAGGTGGCTTCGCCTCCCATGACATCGTTTCTAATACATGTGCAGTTGCCATGCTTCACTTCCCCGAGGTTATGAAGAAGGCCCAAGCCGAGGTGGACGCTGTAATAGGTCCCGATCGTATGCCAGAGTTCGACGACAAGGACAGTCTCCCATATGTGAACGCACTCATTAATGAGACGTTGCGGTGGCGCCCCGTTGCTGTGTTGGGAGGAACACCGCATGCAGTCACTCAAGACGACCAATACAATGGAATGTTGGTTGCTCCACTTTCATACATCACCACAGATACTGACCCTGTTTCAGGTTTATACCCAAGGGGTCAACAGTCTTTGCGAATCTAGCGTAAGTCATGCACGGGACACTCCCACTCGTCATTTCTAAAAAAATATTGTTGGTGCAGTGGGATCATGCATGACCCTGTCATGTTCCCCGAACCAGATAAATTTATGCCAGAGCGCTTCCTTGAAACAACGGATCCTCGGCTCCAGACGTTTGATCTCCCATTCGGATGGGGACGGAGAATTTGTTCGTCGTTTGTGCTCCAATCGCATAAGTAAACTTTTTAATAACCCTATCTCACAGGCCCTGGAATGCATCTCTCGCTGAACTCTCTCTTCATCAATGTATCTCGAATTCTTTGGGCGTATGACATCACACCAGCAATTGATGCCAACGGGAACGAGATCATTCCAGACTCCTGGAACTACACAAACGGGTTCAACTCTCGCCCTGTTAGTTTTGATTGTACGATTACACCAAGGAGTGCGAAGGTGGGAGACTACCTGCGAATGGAGTATGAGAGCGCGGAGGCGAGGATAAGTGATTGGCAGTGGTAATCTATACACATGGATGATTTCTCCTTGCTAAATTGTATCAATTTTGATTTCCATTGGATAGTCGTTTGTTCCCACTAGCTCCACTCCTACTCTACATGCATAGAGAGTACTAGTCGTGTTGGCTCGGTATCGTCCTTCATAAAGAATACCAAAAGCATGCTAGAGAGGACATCAACGGAAACCGGCGGTGAACGAGGAATGCACATGCGCTCTCGGGTCCTCCTCTTCACTCCAGTGCTTCTGTGGATCTTTGGACTTGCGTACAGCGAGAAGAAGCCGCAGTCCGTCAGGAGTTGACAGAGGGCATGCTCTAATCGACAAGATGTGATGATCACCGCCGCTCCATACTACTTGACGAAACCCTGCTTCAATGTCTTCAGTGAGCATTTGGCCCTCGTAAGCAATCTTCCGAAGACGAGGTCAAGGAATGGAGCCTAGGTAATTTGCATCAGGTAGCATTGGACCTTCGTGGACTGCCATAAGAACGGTCCGGGTTGGCGACGCAGCTGGGCGTTCACATACAGTGTCCTCCACATCCGTGTGTCACGAGCAATGATGCTGAACCGCTTTGACACATATGATTAGAAGACTTGAGGAGAACTCGACGTTGACAAGCTGTTCGAACTTTGGATTTACAAGAGGATGCGGATGGCCTCGCAAGGGCTCAGAAATTGGGAGATGTGAAAGATGAGTTCTTGTGGGATATCGACCATGACGATGGTGAGGACCCCGGGTGCTTAAACTTCACTGGCAAGTTGCGTCGTATAAAAGTTTTGAGGTTGAGGCCTTGAGGAGCTAGATTATCCAGAGTACTGTCGATGCTGAGCACTCGATGATAACTTGAAGGACTTGGTAGTGTAGCAAATGCACCTGATGATAATGGGGAGAAAGAGATGGTTGAGTTACCCAGTTGATGCTTGCCTATGCTTAACTCGTCTCGGACGAATCGAAGAGTCGAACATTTGTGATGAGTTCTCGGATGAGTTGCTATTCGCGGTCGCATGCATTTCCCTGCTTTATCCACGACTACCACGAGTTGGATCACCCTCTTGCCAGCACCTCCAGATCTTGTTCTGAAGTGCAAGAACATAGGCCGAGTTACAAGTAACGTACAGACAGACCTGTAGGATGGTTGTCTCGACAACACTCTGGAACGTAGTCATAGGACTTGCGGGGCTTGCTCACTTGGTCCCCCGCATCCATGCATACGCCGTCAATGTACCTTTTCCCAACTACGGGCACGACCAACCAAGAGTGAATGAGCAGGTGCCACTGAGGGTTCCATCAACTGCCTGGTCTCCGACTCACGACCGTGACCTCGATCCCTACCCTGACAAGCCGCGGATCTGCTTCAGGGCAGACGGTTATTTTAAGTTGACAATCTTCTCCGACGTTCATTTTGGAGAGAATCCATGGGACACGTGGGGACCAGAGCAAGATATCAAGACGAATGCATTGATGAAGAAGTTGCTAAAGCGCGAGAACCCGGACTACGTGTAAGGCCTTTGGATGTTTCAATTTCAATGCGTCGATCAATCAATGCCTCAGGGTGATTAATGGGGACCTCATTACCGGAGAAAGTGAGCTGGTTTCAATCCTACTCGTCGATTCTGGACACTCACCTCCATAGACACATTTCGTGAAAACTCTACGTCCTTGATAGACTCTATAATTCGTCCGCTTAATGAGACTGGAGTTCCCTTCTCAACCAGCTCTGGGGTCAGTGCTTCAAATCACTTTCCACAGGGCGACCTGTTGATCCTCGGAAAATCGTAGAACCATGACAGTCAAATCAACATCACTCGCGCAGAAGAGGTTGCCCGCGAGACAACTCTTTCGCCCTTTAGCTATACCCGGCTTTCTCCGCCTGGAATAGGTGGCGCTGGTGGACCCGGAAATTACTGGGTACCTGTCTACGAGAAGGCTACAGGTGATTCGTGTTATATTCCTCCGGAACTTCCGAGGTTTGACTTTGCTTAAGATAATACCCCTGCACTGGTACTGTGGTTCTTCGACTCGCGAGGTGCGTCTATGCCATTAGGCGTCATGATCCAGAAGGATCCTGATCCGCGTTTTAGGCGGTGTATATCAGGATGGGAGTCCCATGCCAGACTGGGTCGACTCGAGCGTTGCCCGATGGATCGAAAATGAAACAAAGACCATGAATAACGTCTGGGGTCCGCCCGAATTGAGAAGCGCACTTGCCTTCGTTCACATACCTCCGTATGTATTGCTCGTCACTTGATCTGGTCTGGTATTCACTCAGAAAGGTAGACACGCCATCCAGGCGGTTCAGGAGAATCTGGATAGTTCAATCCATCCTGGTATGAACGGTGAGTTCCATACAGTGCCTTCTTGCTCTGATGCCAAGGAAACCAATATTTTCAAGCGGACACATTGGGTCAAGGGTCCACGCAGGCTTCTGGAGATCCTGCATCACTCGGCAAAGACAATGAATTTTGGCGCTCGCTGAATACTAACGTGAAGAACCTCCGCGCTGTCATATCTGGCCATGGTAAGTCCCGTCTCGAACGGATGACCTGCATGCGGCCAGGATTTATTCAAGCTACTCGCAGATCATGGGAACGAATGGTGTGCTCGCGAACCGACATACAATGTAATATTCTGCTTTAATAAGCATTCGGGGTACGTCTTATCTTTTAACAGTTTTTATTCAGAGGTCGTTGAGCCATCGTTTGGTAGGTATGGGGGTTATAGTCATCCTGGGTGGGGAAGAGGTGTCCGCTCCCTCGTATTCCACTCCGCAGCCCCTGGGGAAGGAATAGAGACGTACGTTCTAATGGAGGATGGCACGACACACGCCAATGTCATCCTCAATGAGCAATATTAGCTTCCGTGGAAACCACATGTACTTCGAAACGATTAAGCAGTCAAATTTGGTAAAATTGCCTGGAATCCAGCTTCAATCATCCTCAAGGCCTTCAAGGCCTTATTGTGACCTGCGACTGATTTATATGCTTATCCTTCTCCGCAGGTTACCGAAGGGGTTTACGTGACTACCGAGTGGGGAAACCAGGTGGTGGGCGTAACTTGAGCTTGAATCGCCATTCCGATTCCCATGGGTGGTGACCTGTCAGTTTCGACCCTCCCGGGAGAAACTCAAAATTCCGTGAACAGCTGCCTTTTAGTCGATCGTGACAGTGATGCTATCCCGCCCCCGCTCTTACCCTTCCCTCGCGCCCACCACTCGATACTGTCAGTGATCCATTGATGGTGTCGTACTCCCGGTCTATTGTTTGGGGCCCGGGGTACATAGGTGTGTACGAACCCAATAAGGGTTGGTTCCCAGAATACATGCTAACTACATAATAGGTTTCACTATCGCTACATTGTAGGTCACCGCAATCATGCTCGCATCGGTTCGCTGTTCAAATCCGCCATGCTAGTTTATATGGTGTAGAACTATGTCAGCTTGTATTCTATGCAAGATCATTCCCAGACGACAAATTCACAACCAAACTTCTGGTAAGATTGACGGCTCAGGACTACATTGATTTTCTATCGTTGACCCTACAGAATATTAGGTGTCCGTTGTTGCGTGGGTACAAGTTCCGGTGACGTTCGAGTTGTATTGTCATCGGCTTAAACAGCATATTCGATACCGTCCACTCTATCGCGTTAAATGCAAGCTTCTACCATCGGTTGGTTAGCTGTCACCTGAATACATCATTGGCATGTACGTATTATGTATCAAGGTGAGTTTCAGGCTTCAATGCTCCCGTGCCCTTGATCTGAAGATCGGATTCTTAGAGCAACAATGGTTCGTCGCTCTTCTTTATGGTGTCCAACGGTAGTGCTGACATTCCGTAGGCAACTGTCTTTCTCAATGTAAGTGATTCGGTGTTACCTGCCATGATTATTCATCATTTCAAGTTTTCTATCACGTTCACAGTGCAAATGTATGGTGACAGCAACCGCTTTGACCTTTTGACTTGTTTCTAACATTTCTAACATTTACGTATACGCCAGATTCTATGCACACCGAGTCTGGATAAGTAAGTTTGTTGTCTAGAGCTTCACCTCACGTCCTCAGACGTTTCTCCTCGAAGTTAGCGGCCAAAACAGTATAATGACACTTGCAGTGGTGCGTCATCTGTTTGTTTCCTATGTACGGATGGCGCTGGATTTCAGATAGGTCGTCGCTACGACTGTCCAACTAAGTACGTTTGCTCACACTGTGTCATTCCTCGACCCTGAAACCCAATGATGGCATGATAGCACTGGGACTCAGTATGTTGTTTCCTGCCAGTGTCCCTAGCCATTGTCTCAGTCAAATCCATAGTAGTGTTCGTTGAAGTGTCCGTCCTCAAGAATCATCAACCCCTTATAATGCTTGACTGACGCTTCCTACATAGTTGCAAGTCACCCATAAATACCACTCTATCTGGCAGTCGAGTGCGTGGCGAGACAGTTAACTCCTGTGTGCTCTATTGATTTTCTCACCAGTATGGTGCGATTGCTGCGGTTGTAAGTGCAACCTGCGATGTCATCATCACTATGTCTGTGATGTACTATTTAAGACCAGCAAGTATTCGGTGAGAGCTCTCTCTCTTTTCAGCTGCGATATTTTTTTCTTGTTTCTCATGTTTTGAGACAGGAAAGAGAGTTATATCAGGCAGCTTGTTGTCGTGTTCGTCCGGATGGGGGTATTCACACTGTGGGTCTACATCGGCAATGAGTTAGCTGAACATCGATGTAATCCCATCTTTATAGTATCAACGCGCTAACAATGGCTGCCCTCGTGAGTCTCAGTTTATATGCTGGTAGCAATCTTCAGACTAATCCTTTCGTCAGTATTATATACAAGACTCCATGCTTGGTGAATATCTAACCTCAGCTCCTGGAGCAATAATGAGCAAATGCATGTCCTTCATACTCCTCTAGCCCACTTCCAACCGACTAATTCGCATCTCACAGCTTACGTGAACTCTATGCTATGCGTGTAAGTCAGTGCTCTTCCACCTTGATGTCTCACAAACAAATTCTTGGTTGTAGGCTTAACGCACGGAAGCCTATTCGAGATCGACAGCAGAAAGCTCGAGCAACGGATCTGGTAGAACTACCCACGATACCCACGATACGCTAGCGAGTCTTTGTGCAATGATACGGTCATGAGGATGATGAACCCACGCGAAATAGAGATATGCATCACGATTGGCGAACAATGGCAACCAGTGGCTGCTCTGTGCAGTGAATGTCGGGCATCCCGGGGGATCGCCGATGCTCCGCCGTTTTCCCTCTTCACCGAGCATTAGCTCAGCCCAAGCGCTCAATAACTACATACTTGTTCCGAGCCCGAACTGAGTCCGTCGGCGGAAGTCCTTACATACCTGCGCAGAAGAGACATTCAATCGATTCACCAGGGTTAACACACGAGGCCAAGAGATGCTCAGGCCTAGGTGAGGCCTGGTACGGATATGTATCGTGCGTACCTGAGAGGAGTATATAACGACGTCAGGAGGAATGAGTAATTTATGCATACTGTAAATACTTTTTCATACTTTTTCAGGTCGAATGTTACGGCAAGGCAAGGACTGGAAGTGCTCAGGTCAGTCCCGCATCATCTTGTACCTGAGCTTCGTCAAAAAGTCCCTTTGTGTTCATCACCGATGTTTTCCCATATACTCATTTGCTTCAGCACTTTACACATCAATTACGCCGATAACAGGTATTGATGAGAAACCTCAAGGCACGGTATACATGTCACGAAGTTTGGTCTGTCCGCGGACGAAACGCTACCACAACCGCTGCGTTTGATGCACCATTCTCCTTGACTGTCAACCATCTTCCTAACCTATGCTCCTGGCCCAACCCAGCAACCAACAAGAGAGTCTCAATACCCATTATTCTGACCGTTGCCGATGGTTTCGTTTTCGAGGTGGCGTTGGCAGGATTGGATTCATCAGACGCAGCAGCCCATGTGACACCATCTAGGAAGCTTTTGGGGGTGGGAAGGAGTTGAAGAGAATTAACGACACCTGGGGCTGGAACAGTTCCCACAAGCGAGAATGATCTGAGGCTGGACTCGAGTTTCCATATCCGTATCGTGCCGTCCCACGAACCTATAGAGTCAAGGGGTCAGTGGATGATGTTAATGGAGGATGGATTGGTGGCGGTCACATACCAGAGGCAAAGACGTCGGAGTAGCGCAAACATGCTAGTGACGTTATCCACCTTGGTGTGCTCACGACGCCCTCAGTAGATGACTGGGTTTCCTGGAAGCCGTGGCATAGTGCCTGTGTGTAGACGGGCTTCTTTTTTTGAGTGTTCCAGAGACATATCGAACTAAAATGTTGGCGTTAGCTGTCCTTCCATGGGGGCGCCGACGAGCAGAAAACGTACCCAGTGTCACCCCCACTGAGGAAAGTTGTTTCATCAACCATCGCAACACACTCGACACTACCCTCCACAAACTTCCTCTGGGAGTCTTTGCGCCCTTTCTTACCCTCGCCCTCCTCGTCGCTCTCAAGCCCTTCAAACGCACCTCCTTCTAACAGTTCACGTAGTGCGCTCTTCCCGCCTCCACGAAACACTAGTTGACTCTCCTCCGCAATCTTCCAATACCGTAGCGTGCGGTCTCGAGCTCCCGCAGTCACGGCTGTCTCCCCTCGGAGTGCGTCTAACGACACGATGGTATCCTGATGACCGAATAGAGTCTCAACATAACCCATGACGGAGAGGTCGAAGAGTTTGACAGTGCGGTCAAACGATCCGGTGTATATTTGGAGCGTGCCTTTTCGAAAGGCAAGAGTCTGTCAACCAGGACCGAATAATGTCATACGTCGTTAGGTATGATATCAGCGAAGGGGAGGTGACGCACGGATATGAGGTCCTTATGTCCCCCAAAGCCTTTGACCCACTGATTCTTCTCCACGTCCCACACGCCCAGCTTCTTATCTTTCCCAGCGCTGGCTAGATATTGCCCGTCACTACTGACTGCCAACGCCAACACCTCGTCCGTGTGGCCATCGATATCAAGCGGATTGGCTCTCTCCTTTCCTTTGCCTTTTGGGTCGAGACGCTGCTTGTAGAATGTAGCTATTTTCTTGCCAGTTCTGAGGTCCCATTTGTTTATTGTGCCATCTTTCGACGCGGTGAATAGGTATTTAGCGTCCTCCGTAGCTACTGCCGAAGTCACGGACAGTCGGTGACCGCGACAGCGAAGTCTGGAGCCAGCAGTAAAATTGTACTGCGATCGTAATAAGTACCTGAAACAATTATGGAGGCGAGAAGGAAACTTACAGTGTCTGCAATGAATAAATGGACTTTTCCCGAGTGTTCGAGGACGTCTTGTCGAAGACGCGCTGATATGAGCTCTTTGTCAACTTCGGCGGCATCAAATTCTCCTTCAGCTTCGAAAAGGAATGAATGGTGAGTGTCACACGATCGCAAGCACACTCACCGAAACCGTCTGTGACATTCTGTAAGTAAAGTTTTGCTAATCTGAGGCGCTTCTCAGCAGGTGTCTCTTCGATATCCTCATCTCCACTTGATTCGGGTTCTTCATCCGCACGAAGATCTAGATCATCGATGTTTGCATCGTCTTCGTCTGTTCTGTCCGAGTCTAGTTCCTCGTCCTCGTCGCGTTTCTTTGACTTGGACTTTCCATTCGTCTGAGCTGGTGTTCGGTGTTTTCGGAGTAGTTTCTTTGCACTCTGTTGCTGGTCTGTGGACGAGACGGATCGCTTCCGTTTCTTGTTTTTGTTCGCTGCAAAGAACGCGTCTGGCATGTTCCGCTCGAATAAGATGTCAATGATCAAAAAATCACTGGGTATGTCTTCGGAAACACCCGATGTCCGATGTCATGTGATCACATTTCATGTGACTTTATATCATGTGATGATTATCCTTATATGGCAACTTAGGTTTTTGAAGCAGCTCTCTTTCAAGTCAGACACTATAAGCATAAGGCAATTCCGATGGCGATCAGAGTGTCTACCCGATATCCATCACTCTCCCGCTCACTGCTACTCCCAACAACCAGATTCCACTCAACAATGAACAAATTGTCCGTCAACGACCTCAACCCTGCCGTCCGCAACGTGCAGTATGCTGTACGTGGTGAGCTCGCCATCAAGGCAGAGCAGTATCGCGTCAAGCTCCAGCAGAACCCGACGGCGAGCGGTCTCCCATTCAATCAGGTCATCTCCTCGAACATCGGAAACCCACAACAGAAAGGTCTCAACCAACCTCCACTCACCTTCGTCAGACAGGTAGGTTCCGTCCGAATTTCGTCCTTCCCCCTGTATTCCGACCCACAATCGACGGGATCAAACGGAATCACTTTCGGATATCTTCTAACGTTTCTTCTCATAGGTTGCTGCATTGATGGAGTACAGGGAACTCAAGAACCTCGCTCCGCAAGCTTTCCCCCAGGATGTCATCGCCCGTGCAGACCAACT
>JBBPJZ010000302.1:0-24000 GCA_038089015.1 Chalciporus aff. trinitensis | reverse complement strand
CAACTGGACAAACGTCCCACGCTCAAGCAGGCGCTGTTGAGTGAAAAGAGGCACCACAGTCTACAAGACCAGATGGAGGGATCACTAGGCACCCCCGGCACTCCAAAGCGCCCTGCTCTTGAAGACCCGCCTGAGGAACCTCGCTCGAAGCGCCATCGTAACACTGGCGGAACGCTTTAGTTGGACACTCGTGGGTCAGATACTCGCTGTTGGACGTCCTTGCCCCTCCGTAGTTGTGCTATATGTATAAATTGTGAGGGCTGCTTGATACCATTCACGCGCATTGTATCATCTTTTGTATACCCAATCTCGTACCCATCGGATTGTAAGAGTAGTATGGAGAATAACTTATCAGAGAAAATGCGATAGAATTGCGGATGCCAGTAGGGATGTTACACTCGATGGCAATGTGATCATTGCATCGAAGCGGCAACATAAGATTCCGTCACAGCTCGTTCGATGAGTGGTGTCGGTCCGGAACCGATCGCGAGAGGCTCACGGTTTGCGACAATACTGTGAAGCTTGATTTGAGAAGTTAGGGACAAATTAAGGACAGGGAGGAAACCGCGTTTGAATATGAAAGTAATACTCGGCGTGAGGACCAGACGGACGCCCCAAGCGGGGCCAGGCTATCTGCAGTTACACAGCCGCATCAGTGATCATGAGAATGCTCTCAGACTAGTCCTGAAGGCTGGTCCTCTCATCGCCGAAGGACCCTTATTTTCCTTTTTGGCCCACCTTCATCCAATCATAGCTCTCAAATGGCCTACGAAAGAGTCGTCAAGAGGTAATGTCGCTTCTGGTTTGCTGATGAGTCACCTGAAGCCCCTGAGGCCTGAGACCTGATTGGCGATCACCAGTCTTTGTCTTACCAGCCCCCGATCGCACACACCGCTCCAGTATAACGATGGAAAGTACGGATGTTATTAATGGCTGCGCATCTCCAAAACCGAAAGTTGTTAGTCCATTACGCTATACGGTCAGTTCGTTATATCACCCATCTAAGAAGGGATAAGCCCTGAACATGTCCATAATATTCCAAGTCCGTGGTTGCGTTGCAATGTCGACTGAATAGTTGCGAACTTGTCACCAGAATCGAATTGTTTGGGGGTCGAATTCCTGAGCCATCCGGAGCACGACCACGTTCGAAGTTAGGCTCGACCACTTTTCTTTCCGAGTCAGTATAACGCGTCGTAATCTATAAACCGAGCACTCACCCCATTTCCAATAAATACCTCAGCCCTCTGCGCAACGTACATATCGAGCGCTTGCCCCACAAACTTTTGCTCCCAAGTGAGATTGAGATCGCGGCTACTCCTGACCTGATCCCACGCCATATCTTTCGCCAGTGCGCCCTTGAGCTCTTCGACCCATGGTATAGCGCCGTTCGTCATGATGTAGAGGTACCGAAGAGAAGCAGGATCGCGAGATTCCTCACGGACCTCTCTAACCCTTTTGACGATCTTCTCGATGGATGGATAACATCGCCGAATGTACATATTCATGTACTCTTCTGTCGTCTCTCCCCAAGGGACGTCTCTGGGACGTTCGAACTTGTCGGGTAGCTCAGGAAGCCCATTAAACCCGATCCAGTCTGACGACCACTTCCCAAGGTGCCTGCAGTGATCTTCGAAGTCACCCCGACGAACATGGATGGCAAGCAGCCCAGGGATAGGTGCCGTTGTGTTGCCGTCGTCAGCACGCGAAATCGAGAATCGCTCAAAGAAGGAAGAACTCGGGTGGAAAAGATGACGATTTGTTCTGTAGGCATCCTGGATGAGCGGTGACCACCCCAAGTGGGTAACCACTGGGGATTTCTCCAGATATGGCCAGAGACTGGACATTTTTTTCTTGTTGCCAAACATCCTATTTCGAAATCGGGGATGAAGTTGTCATGAGGACATCGCAGGGCATCCAAAAACGGGTCTGAACATACCAAACGTCGAAGATCTGAGGGCCTTTCGGGTCCATCTTGACGCATGAGTCCTCTATCGAATTAATCATTTCCAGCCATTTTTCGAAAACGTAAGAAATCGGGACGTCGTCGTTGAATCGCATGTCGTCGGTGTTCACATTCGATGCGCTTAGGATTGTTGGATTTGGGCATACTTTATCGAAGAATTCCTTGGAAACTGAGAGAGGCGTGTCGTCACCGGGCGGCCAGGTACCGCCGACCATGGGACCTGTGAACAGTAACTACTACACCTCATGGGTAACTTGAAAGGGGGTGGTGCTCACCGCTCAGAAGGGCCGAGAGAGGAAATCGTGCTGGTGTCAGCTTTCCATCAAATTCTGCGTAGGCCGCGTTTTCCTTCCAGACATAGTCGTCAAACACGAAGCTTGGTGCCGTTCCGAAGGATTAGATAATGTTAACCCCCTCAGACAATAGGACTTACGATCTATTTGCGGCATGTGCAAGCAACGCCACCAAAACCATGTCTTGCATCACATTCCCCCAGCCCGAACCTGAAGCAGAGGGGAAGTCAGCGGGCGGGAGGTAAGGGTATCGGGTTCACCACATCTCACCATGAACAAAATTTGGAGAAAAGTATTTTACCTGCTTGTGCTCATACTCGTGGAAGTGTGATAGCTGTTGTTCCTGTGTCCGGACTTGTTCGTATAACGGAGGAGGACGATGACCCAAAATCTCATGCCGTCTCGAGTACACAAGCAGCACAATGGATGCCAGTACAGCGAAGGCTAGGAATCTGAATCCTCGTTTGGTGAGCCCATAGGAAGTCATGGATGAGGGTTCGAGGAAGACAAATCATACGATAGCACACGAGGAATCCAGCCAGGCGTACCGCCTTCTTTACGCCCAAGAGTAAAAAAAGCTTCCAATAGTCCTCGACATCAGAAAAGCACGATATTATCCGGAGGCAATGGCAACGACCAATGGTGCCTGTGTGACCGCTACACCGGTATGTAGTGCCCGCAGTACTTAGTATTGGCAAGATTCTGTGAGGATGCTCGTGGCCAGTATTGGAACCGATGACGTGTTACGTGGAGCCTCTCACGGGCAAAATCTTTGATCCATATCGGTGATAAGAGTAGTAGCCATTTACCTGCATTCCCAAGGGGACGATGTGAAAAAGGACCCAACAATTACGCTCAGCGGGCCTTGGAAGTGACTGACCAGTCTCGGCGAAACCTATGCGGCGAAAGACGGGGGATGAGGTTCACGTGAGCCAGTGGGACAGTGGAATAGTAGTAGTACGGACACGAAATGAAATACCATACACCAGCAGGGATTCTAGATCTCTATGAAACTCTTCTAGATTTCATAACTCGCGGTTGACCGTGTGCCAGTGATAGGCAGACACCACCGGGTGACTGTCACGGCAGGCGGGAATTGGTTGCGGTTCTTCGCCATGCCTGAAGTGTCGTAATCGACTTTGGGGGTAGGAACATGGATTATACTGATGCAGAAGCACATGTCTGATTGGGTTTTCAGGGCTTCAGCCTGCAAGACAGGAAAATTCAATAATCATTGTGGTCGAAGACAAAGTTGAAGCTGGACTTTGACAAATGTGGCTGTGTCATTGTTGGTTAACCCAACTTGAGCATGATGTCAGCAACTGAGCAAGGAATCCGGTGCAAGGAGCACTCAGTGGGTGTCAAGGGATGAGCTAGTGCATACTCGGACCTGGTGCTTAGATATTTGTGGGTTGAATGCTTCTTATATTACGCTTGATCCGGGTACCTACAGCAGGCGTTGGACTGTGTACTGGTGGTGGTCTTCTTGGACACTTGGGCTGCTTTTGGTTACAACTTGCGAGCCAAGTCGAACGATCATTAACCCGGGGGCATTCACAAAGATAAAACTGAGTCTGGTTCAACATAAACTTGAAGTGCGAGCCAAGAGCACGTCAAGAGTAACTTGGAGAAAGTTCCACGGCGGCTGTGAGGCAAGCGTCTATCCTGTCGTGGTCCAATAGTACAAACCAGCAGCAGCTTGCGGGCAACTTGAACACGACTCGTCCCAACTATTAGAATCACTCGGAGGACTCGGTGCTTATTTTGTGGGCCTATAGGTGGACACTTTCATGTAGAATTGCATCATGGGGACTTTAAATTTCCCAATCTGACTTCTGCCCCCAACTCGGTCGGTCGAGGAGCGAGGATTGAAGGAGACGGTCGCTCCTTCTATCCGCAGCCTCCCGTCTTAATCTCATTCTATCTCCCATCATCTTGTCATCATCGCCTCAAGTTTCTGTTAATATCCTCCCGAATCATGGACTATGCTTCTCCACGAGGCGTGCACGTTGGCGAACGTGGCGAATTCCATGGGACACCTCGTCGAAACCGTTACAGCAGATCGAGTCAGACATCCAGAACCAGAGACGTAGCTTGGATATCCACACCCGAACGTTCAGTTCTACCTACACCACAAACACCTTCTACCCAGTCCCAATGGATGCTCCCAGCACCTCCGCTTTCGCACTTCAACAGCCCTCCTACCGTTGTACCGCCCAGCCCTGCACCGACTGAACGGCTGATCGGGGAGCACATGGTCGTGGATGATGTTATATTCCCGCAAGATCCGTATTCAAACCCATATCAACCCAAGCGTCAGGGAAGTGGAGCTCGAGTGATGAAGTCGCTCTTGAGTGGCTGGAAGAAACTCTCTGGCTTCAACCCCCATCGTTTTCCCAGAACAGGCTCTGTGTCGTACGTCAATGCACCAACGCAGGCGTCCACGTCCACGTCCATCCCTGCAACAACCTCACGGAGTCCATCCACTCACTACGGAAATCCCACTCCAACCGAAACGGAGGAGAATCATCCCACTCGTGCCCCGCCGTACAATTCGCCTTATATTCGACCGCAGAACGCTGGTGCGACGCCTGCAGTTATCCCCGGTTCGTTCCGGTCGGTATCTCCTGTGCCATCTGCGAATAGGGTGTCCCCTGTTATCGTCCATTCACCGTATGTGCCACCACAGAATGCTCCGGGTTCGTTCCGCCCGGTGTCTCCTGTACCGTCTGTGAAGAGCGTGCCTCCTGTCACTGTTCATTCACCCTACGCGCAACCACCAAATCTGGGTGCAACGCCAGCTGTCATCCCAGGTCCCCGTCGAGCTTCGCCTATACCCTCTCCGGGAAGTGTTCCTCCCATTACCATCGTCTCACCATCGCCTGTCATGCCCACTGCTTCTCATCCTGGCTCAGTCACTATATCCGCTCGCGTTGCATCTCCCGCTGTGCAGCGACTACGAGATCTACTCGTTGCAGCTGACGAACCTCAAGATATAACCGAGGAAGGCTCTCAGACCTTACATGACCACACCTATCCCGCAGTTGTCCCTCCACCGATCGTCATTCCAGCTTCTCCCCCTTCCGTGCACCCACAACTGAGTGCACAGCCCCCCAAACCCGTCGATTATCTCTCCCCAATCGATTCACCCGCCAAAGGGTCTCTCGCTTCAACTACCGCGCGGGTGAAACGGTTCATGGCGGAACTGGACAAGCTTCCGTGGCTGTCCGATGACCAAGTTGCAGACGTGTACATTCCTGATCACAATCCACGTAGCAGGCTGCGTGCACCTATTCCTCGGGTTGCTGACCCATCTTGGTACACCGGTCGTCCAGAGCCGCCTCAAGGGTGGGCCGAGTGGGATACTTGGGCCAAACAATCCGTCGCGGCGTTGATGTGGGAAGGTGGGAGACCCGTTGGAGTCGATAATCTGGTATATCCGAGTGTGAGTGGAGACGATCATGAGTTATGGAAGGCGGAGGGGGCATTTGGGACAGGGAAGGGGATGGTGAGATATCCTCAAGGTGGATATGTGCCTGTTCAACCTGTGTTTGTAAATGCGTCGGGGTATCCGCCTCCCGGGTTTTCCACTGGACCTGTTCGTATTTGAGTTGTTTCTCATGCTCTTGTATTTTACATTCGATCTTGCTGTTATACTACTCCCAGTTAATGACAGTTTGTATATATCCTTGGGTCCATCCGAGATCATCCACAACAGAGGCCATTTCCTTTTGCAGACGTGGCTGTAAGGGTGGTGACCCCTGGTGACCCACAAAGATATTTGTTCCCACGGTCTCAGCCTCTGTGTATCGCCAGACTCGCCGCGCAGACGGGCACTACCTCCGACACAAAATCCTCAAGAAAACGACAAGATGGTGAGTATTCATGCCAGTCTGATCAACCGGACACGTCCTTTGGTTTCTATTCCAAGTATTGGAGCGGTATGGTGGTGGATTGAACAGCAGGGTGGATGGATGGAGGAGGGGTCGGTTGGATGAAGGCGGATTGGGGTGTGATCGTGGAATAGTCGCTTGCTCTGGGGACGAGTGGATTGTCGACCGTTGATGCTGACATTCTTTTCTTCTTTTACAGACGAAAGGTTCGTTCCGGTGCTAGCGTGTTCATGGGTTATTTGGTCGCTGACCAGTCGTTTGACGATTCGTTGCATCGTGCTTTGGGTGATCAGGTACTTCGTCCTTCGGGTATGTTCTTCCTCCGTTCAGGTCTTTACTGTCTAGTCTCATTGTGTGATTGATTTGAACAGTAAGAGACACACCAAGAGCCACACGCTCTGCCGGCGCTGTGGAAACCGTGCATTCCACAAACAACACAAAAGTGAGTCATTCTACCTCGCTCTTCGCCCTTCTTTTGTGGGCTGACATGATCGATCGTGCTGTCCGTTTCTGTTTGACGTTGTCTTCGTCTTCGTCGCCTTCTCCACTTCGACCGACATGAAGCTTGCGCGCAGTGCGGCTACCCATCTGCCAAGATCCGTTCGTACGAGTGGGGACAGAAGTCTAAGCGCCGAAAGACGACGGGTACTGGCCGCATGCGCTACCTCAAGGAGGTCTCCAGAAGATTCAAGAACGGATTCAGGTACGTATCCGCGTCCTGGCCCTCTCACACCTCCCACCTCATCCGCGAACCCTCTAGAGAGAACACTGTCGCCCAGAAGCGTGCCAGAAAATCAACGGAAGCATGAGCAACGGGGTAGTGACGTCCCTCTTTTTCGTGACGAGGATGGGATCGGCTTGCGGAGAGGAGGGGGCAGCTACGGTTCGACTTATTCCGATCGCACATTGGGTGTACTCTTTATCGAGAAATCTTTTTACCCATCAACTATGCTTCCTACAGATTCAACCCACGTACGCTGTCTCAAATACATGACACATGCTATGCTTTATGGATGGGACTTTTCGCGGACGATAAGCCAACAACCTCGATTGATATTGAACATCCAACAGACACGAAACGCAATGACAATAGTACAGTGATAACGAAATAGGGATAGGAATAATGATAGGCTGGAAGGGTGAAATCATATCATGGTTCGCGTGCGTGTCATAACACCAACTAAAACCGCCGAAAAAAGACCCCTAACGACATGTGAACGTCTACTCAACCTCACCGTCCTGCATCTTGTGGATGCGAAGGTGTTGATTCAAGTTGTCCCGTCTGCTGAATGCCCTACTGCAGTTATCATATGTGCATACCCATGCTTGAAGAAATCGTCAGTTCAAGACTTGTAGATGGGAGCTGACAGACAGACGACCTACGTTTTTCCTCAGTATGGATGGACCTGATGTGTCGCTTGAGATGTTCGCCCCTCACGAAGCACTTTCCGCAGCCATCAGCATGGCAGGTATACGTCCTCACTCCCTTCTTCGTCTTATCCCTGCTGAGGGCATAGATAGGTTCCCCATTCGTCGACGTCGGGACCTTTCGTCCCCTTGACTTCTTCGTGAGGTTTGGGATCGGGATGGGTACTTTGGTCATCGTCCTCGGTTTGCGACGGGAGGGACGGATGGGGGAGGTGGGGATGGACAGCGATGCGGGGTTGACGGCCATCGTGGAGGGGTTGTATTCAGAGTCTGAAGGGTAAGTGAGCTCGAGGTCGCTGCTATCCATGTCTTCCTCTGAGACCTCCTTGTACGAGCTCGCTGGGGATGAGCTCGGTGGGGCGGGTGGCGGGATGGGAATAGGATGGGGGTGGGGATGGGGATAGGGATGAGGGTGGAGATGGGGGTGGTGAATGGGGATGAGAGATGCCCCGAGGGTAACGTCTGAGAGGTGGACAGTGGGCTGAGCGTGCGGGAGTGCGCTATTGTGCGCTGTGAAGGGCACGCTGAGTGGGTCCGCGGTGGTGTGAGTCATGGGGTGACCGCCGAGACGATGGCTGGGTGCGGGGAATAAACCGAGTGCCTGAGCGTGAGGCGGAAAGTGCTCTGCTGGGAGAGGGCGGGAATGGGCGAGGTGATCTTCGTGAGTGAGAATCGGGTCCGCGAAGTTGGGTTGAACGCTGTCCCAATCGGACTGTGGATGGGCGTAAGGAATGCTGTCGAATGGGGCGGTTTCGTAGACAGGCGAGATCTGCGAATGGCGGGCAGAGATTGGCGAGAACGAGGACGTGGTATCGAAAACCCAGGGAGAGTCAGACTCGTTCTGAGAGTCAGACAAGACCGCGAGCTCGCTACGAAACATCCTGTCTAGTTCTGCCATTTTGGTGGGGGTGAGCGGGAGAGAGAGTTGACTGGGGAACGGTTTGCGTGACCAGCCACATTCCGAATGAGAGAAGATATATTATGTGGAGAGAGAACTGTATTGATCACTTTTTTAGTGGCTGGAACACCAAGGAATATTTGAATAAAACTGGTCCGTGCGTGTTCAGTCCGGTGGAGTTTACTGGACTATGGTTTGGAACGATCGAAATTTCGGGGTAGAGTCACGTCTGAGACCGGACTCCCATTGAATTGGCGGTCTGGACGCAACAAAGAAACTACACCATCATCCTTATCTTCTCCCGCGGTCAAGACAAACAATACCCACCCCGATATACGACTGGAATTACAATCGCGATACATGAGTACCTTGATGTGTCCCTTTACTTGGGGATCTGCCCCGGTAGCGGTGGTATCTCGCAGGACAATGTGCCCTCCTTGTGGGAAAGATTAACCACCGTACAGGAGGTTACCATTTATGGAAATCATTCAATTCAGGTCGGGTGACTCGCCAAGGCATCAGGGGATTTCCTTTGTTGATTGGGCTCGGCGAATTCAAGGTTAGGCCGGACCTTGGACGCTGTGTTATCCAGGCTACGGATCGATGGAGTGACATGTAACGTCGAGGTATTCATGTGGGCGTATATGTAATCAACACGATCACCACCTCAACAGTACATAGTACATAGCAATGTAGGACTGCTACTATACCACTACTGCACTGTGATTCTGATGACAATATGTACTGATATGATTATTTTATCTCGACGTCGTTATCATTATCAACCTCTTGTTTAACACGGGCGCAATTGTCGGAAACACGTGAAAGAGAATCTGAGCACGTGGTTGGAAGTGCCCTCAAACTCGACTAGGTCACTCACATCTCCCGCACCAATATCCAGCCGACGTTACCGACAACGATGCCAAACCCATCGTCCTCATCGTCCTCTGCGTCCTCGAGGCCAGAACCGCTCGACGAACAGGATGAGAGCGTAAGAATTGCAGTTCGTGCACTCGGAGATATGAAAAAGGGAAGAAGCACAACCAGTATGCCAGTGTCCTCACCGCTCTGTTCGTATGTCTGATAATCATAAATCCTCCTTATCTCTTTCGTAGCATCGACGAGTACCCCTCAGACGTCCCCCCCGATGTCACCAACACCAGATACTCCAACTGCCGACTTCGTCTCTCGAGTTACCAGTATACCGCTCGTGGGTACTGCGCTGCGGGCATATGAACAGGGAAAAGCAAGCTCGCGCGTCGTAAAGGTCAGTGTAGCTTCTATCTCGACTGTATCTACTCTCACTATCTCCAACCCGAGTTAGTACGGCGCAGAAATGATGGAGTCTTCCGTCAAGAACATATCCCGACCCGTTATCGAAAGGTTACCCGTTGACGTGAATCAGCTGGACGAATTTGCTTGTCGACAGCTCGACAGGGTATGTTTCAATCCCATCCCATTGTCATGTCCCCTACTTATCAACGTCTTCTGGTGTTTTCAGCTCGAGAGGTACCGCCGTTCATCCGCCGCAGAAGATAAAATGCAGGTGGAGAGCCCGACATCACAGACCTTGGAGACAGCAGAAGTAACAAGCACTGCAAAATCACCCCGTGATAACGATGTCATGGAAGTGGGAACTACCTCATATTGTAAGAGTCTAGGCTGGTCTATCTTATCTCTAGATCATTGACTTCAACTGATCTGTTTATCACGTTATTTCCCGTCTTCGAATTCCCCGCTAACAGCGACAGAAAGCCGTACACCAACACCCCAGTCTCAAGATCGTGCCAGCACCTCTGATCAGAATGCGAATCGGCAAGTCGTGCCCCGAAGCCGGTGGCAAACAGTTCTCCTCGAAGCGGGTGGTATCGGTGCAGCAGTGAGTGAGGAAAGCATGCGACAGCTAAAGTATTGTCTACAATGGCTCCTAGTCAGTATCTTTCACTTCCCTTCATTTTGTTCCTCGCTTACCTATCCCTGCAGTACGCTACTGCCCACATCGACTCTCAAATACTCATCCTGCGAAACTTCATCGACTCCATCCAATCCTACGTTGCAGATCCATCTACATCGGATCCCTATGTCTCACCGACCCACATGCGCACACTGACAGATGTTCGCAAAAACGTTGTCAACACCATTCGCCAGGTTGTAGATGTGGTCAGCAAATATGCTGGTGGCGCTCTTCCTGAACCTGCTCGTGCTCGAGTTCGTGGTTTTATCCTTCACCTTCCTCAACGTTGGGCCACTGCAGCGAATGCTTCTGCTACTGGTATTCCAGAAGGCAGTCCTGGTGCAAACTCGGCTGCGGGCGCATCAGCAGGTTCTAGTCGCCGTGGCCGCACTACTCGGCATCAGAAGGAACGTAGTGCCGGTGGTCCTGACCGGTCATTATCTGGAACTCCTGTCTCGTCCAGAGCTTCCTCTCCCTTGGCCTCTTCGCGTGCAAGTACTGCACGTCCAACTGCCAGCGGGGCGACCCGAGCTGCACAGCACATTCTTACACTTGCTACAGAAAGCTTGGACATGGTGCGTGGTGTCACGAGTGTTGTCAAGGAGAGTCTTGATCGTGCTGACGCGTATGTCATGATATTTGTCTACTCTTTATTGATACTTACATTCATGATGGTAGATGGGTTGAGAGACTGCGCATCCTCGGTGTCCAGCGCCAACAGCAACAAACTGCGGATGAGCCTTTCGAGCCTTTCGACCCCACAATGTCACCATTTGCTCAACATAGGCAGTCCCTGCCTGGATTGTCATCCTCGCCATCGACGCCCATGCAATCTGGTACGCCTCTCTCGATCCCGTCCACCCCATTAGCGTTCCCGTCAACCGATGCATTCGGGATCCGAGTGAGCGAGATGGTGGCACGTACCTCGCTAAGCGAGTTACGCCTTGATGGGGATGGGCGAGACGCGGATGGATACGAGACGCCCAAATATGGATTCAAGTCTCTTCATGAGGAGGACGAACAGTTGCACGGCCGTATCTGGAGGAAGCGTAATACAGCAGAGGACGACGGGGATACACCGCGAGATATGGTCGTCGACGATGGGTAATCCAAGGGGCACGAGGGGTGGTCTCTTCTGTGTCAAGGCTTTGCGCTATGGAAGGTTTAGCGATTCGATCGGGCTTGATTTTATATGTCGAGACGTGGTATGTAGTGTAAATTATCTCGCGAGGATGTACGAGGTAGTTCATGCACAACGGATGGACTTTTGTAGTTTATTTGACCAGGGCCCATCCCAACAGGAGGTGAACATGGCCCAAAATAGGTTCGTCGACTTGAGGTACTCGGCTAGCTCTCTAGGAGTCGTCCTTCAGTTCATGCCCCACTCGTAGTCAGACTCGAGTCACACATTCTTTATGAACTCACTGTTTGAATCCGCTCATTTCGACAATATAACATGGCCCTCCCTCTACAGCCCAGCCGTAGATGTTGGGTTCACTGGCCCGCCAGTTCGTGCAGGAGGCTACTACCTCTCAGATTCAGATGGTACGTCACATAACCAACCCTTCCAGCGTTGATGCTTGTGCACCAAACTAACCAATGACAACTCCAGAGGTCTTCAGATTCACCCTCTACTGGATGCTAATCTTTCACCTCCCATTTAACTTCCTCGCCGGCTCATACGCCTTCTTCAACTTTCTCTTCCCGCCTGTCCGACCCACAGGGGACGACGCACCCGCCATATCGATGCTCGTGCTTGCTTCGACATCGTCTGGGGCAGCGGTGCCCCCTCAAACGCAGACACAGACACAGACACAGACGTGGTCGAAGCCGCCGAGGGTAAACTCAAGGCGGTCAAGGTTGCTGTTCGCGCTGTTGGTACTCCTTGGGTTCTTGGCGTTTAGTTTGTTGAGTTCGGTCGTTGGTGCGGCTGTGGTGGGGTTCGTGTTGGTGGGAGTGTATAGAGCAGGCGGGTTCTACATGTCGACGTAAGTCCTCCTTCGCTTTCGTTCACGCGCATCCCTTGTGCAGCGTTGGTGACTCGACGACGTTCTTAGGTGGATACCGTTTGTGTGGGCTGTGATACAGAGTTTGATTGCGTTGCTTAAGTGAGGGATGATGTTAATGTTTTCTTGGTTGGGTGAGCTGACGGGATTTTTGTTTCGACGACAGCATTTGGCCATCTGTTATCGACATCATATAGTTAACTCGATCACGAATTCCGCACCTATGGGCCGTACTGCTGCGGCATATGGGCAGATGTAGGGCTACCATTGTACCATGGTGTCATTGACAACCCACGTCGTGACGGGGTCCCACCAAGCTCCAAGTGTAGCCCTGAATGGCATGGTCTTGCCAAGGATCTGTCTCAGCAAGTAGAACCCATATCGTACACATGGTGATCCATCTTCAAGGTCGAATGATCTGGATGTCATTTGGACACGGGTCACCGGAGGCCATCAGGCTATTCTATACCACTCCTATCTGCCACATCTATACGAATGCACGCTGTTGAGTCCTGCTATTTATCGAACCGATGCGTTGACATCCTTCTTGTCATAACACTGCTCCAGGCTGCGTTCGAAGAAGCTTCATCGATATTAACTAGCCGAACTGATCAAATGCATGTAGGTTGGCAAGGGTCAAGGGAGTGTTTGCGATGTGTTCTAGCGTGCACCGAGGTGCTGGTCAGGTATCGGATGTGTTCAAGGCTTCTAGATACTTCCGCATTCTCGCTGTGTGTCCCCGTTTGTGGGCATGCCCGTGATGGAACGAAAAGGCTGAGCGATGAACCGCAATGAGGATGCTATCAGGAACACTAACATGCCATTCTCGTGTCGCTAACACTGACCACAGCCAGGAAGCAGTGTTTAATTCAAGACGGCGTCATCGGTGGTGTACATGATTGGCAAGACGTCTGTACTGACCAGGGTTAGAGTTGATGCATCCGGGTTCGTGATCACACTCAAGTTGCTCCAGCTGCCACGGCAAGCATCCATGCAATCATCCCTTTGCCTCCAGGCGTAGCACTGCAATCTATATCGCTGAATGGCGTAAACAAAGGATGACGCGCCAGCCTAAGGTGTGTGGTTTGCAGGGCATGTTGAGTGAATGTCCCCCTTCAACACAAACAAACAGGATGCGATCAGGCCACTTTGCGCAGTGAATGAGACTGCTATCCTGCGCTCCATGCTGCGTACTAGCTAGTCGAAATCACCTGTGAAGATGGATTGCAATTGGACCACGACCTCCGTTCGGGTTCCTCGAGGCTTCCTTATATCAAAATCATATCCACAATCTGCGAAGAGGCGATGAGAGCGGAGCACTGAGGATAGGAGATACCTCTTCGTGCTATCGTCGTCGACGTCGTTACGCTTTTTCGATTTCTTTGGTGTATTTTTATGCAACAAGTTTATCTCGTCTGCGATCCCGAACACGGCGGTTTTGGATTTCCCCATCGAGGAACATGTCGTCATTCTAAAGGAATCTCCGACTTTGGTTCACGGCATGGCAGGCTCATCGGGAATGTGTCGTTTGCGGTGTCTCGTAAGTTCCGACTCCGAAGGATGATCCACTCGTCTCGCTGAGTATGCTTCTATTCTATCAATGTGACTAACCTTTTTCTCTTGCAACCCCACCTCGGGGGAATGTCTCGCAGGGTTGCCATCCACTCCACTCCTCTTGAACGAAACCTTGATCACTAAGGTTTTGAGGACCCTCGGTAGAGCGTCTTTCATAGATCACCATGCGGGCATCGTGACTTCAACCACGGTCATAGCGATTCGTTTCATAGCGGGCACTTGCCATGCTGTGGCGAAAGGACCATTTCATTCAACACGGCGGTATGTACCCCTATGTGTATGATGAGATGCGATATAGCTCGTTCTGATGTACTACTGCCCACACCACAGGGTTATCAAATAGTTGGCGTGGCGTGGAAAGCCGATGGTCATATGGGATGGGCATTGACGATTGGTGATGGCGTCCGTAGTTTGGGGGAAAGGTCGGCCAGTTCGTTAATGCAAGCCACGTGTACATCACAGCCTAGGGGGAAACGATTACGGATTCGACGTTTATCCGCGCGTTCATCGAATCATTCGATCGAATGTCATATCCTCATTTTCGCGTCTCGCTCGTTTGCGACTGCGCTGCCGAAACTCATTGTGACACCGTGAGTCGCTCTTTGTAAACGAATGCATTACACCATCATCGTCTTTTTGTGAAAACAGTCGGGCCCTAGAAGGTCAGTGCTGCAACATCCATTGATCCGAGTCAAATGAAACCCATGCTGTCTGTTTTCATCGTGCCACGTTGGTAGGGATGTCGCCGTTTTGGTGTTAGATGGAAACCTCGAGTCTCAGGTATCTGTATTCATGATGCAAAAGATACACCCAAACTGACAGCCACATTGATCTTGTCAGTGTTTGTTCTTGCCAGTGCTAGCAACCCTGTGTATGTCTGTAGCTATTGCCACCGAACATTCAAGTTGTACACCATCCACTATAAAGCCCCCCTTGGGATAGGCCGGTCGCCGTCAATTCAATACGGCGCTTTCATCTACTTATCTCATCTTCGCAAGGCGATCCTCGTGTCTGCTAATGTACTCTACAACCGTGTCCAGAGTCACGATGTTCACCACGTGTCCACAGGGCTGATCGACCGCATATTTGGACATGTGTCCCAATACGGGGCCAAGACAATTTGCCTATGAATGACTTGACGCAGCCTGCCCCGCCACTGACCGATCATAAACGGGCATGCAGATTTGATATCCGAGTATTTAGTCCTCCCAACTTCGGTCCGCGGAAGGCGTTCGCTAGTGGCCGTTGGTGGACCCTGAAGTTTGCCATCCTCATGTTGAGGATGTGATCTAGTTATTTGCCTCTCGGACCGACGATCGCAAACGCACCGGCATTGCCTGATCAGTAAGTGGTTCGGGATATGTACTGGTCAGAAGTCGTTGCATCGTGATATCGCCACACATCATTGGTGGAGTAACACTTCAACGGAGGCGTGGGTGCGTTGTTATACGATGTCGGAATCACGCTGTCATCAAACTCATCAAGGTTCGATGGTTTCAGACCAATGTCGTCATGTTCGACGATATATATTCACAGAGGTGCGGCCGACCTCCGCATCTAATCGTTGCCGCGTGTATTGCCAAAAGGCAAGGCTTGATATATGGTTTGGCGCTCGCGACCATCGTCGTGTAAACCACGAGGACTCGGAAAGACTCGGGTGCGGAGGTTTCGGCCTCGTTCGAGTTTTCTCAATGAATTGTCTGAGTGATGCTATCCCCTGCCAGTGCTGTATCCGTAGTGCACCATGCGTATCAGACGATGGTCTTGGTCTGAGCGACGACGTCGGTGAAATCTCCAGTGAGACTGTATTGACTGTCCCGTCGGCAAGATCAACTGACAGCTGTTACAGGCACACTGACGACGGAGGCATTTTCACGGTGAGCGGTGATTGGATATCTTGAGTTTGGGCCTTGCTACGGACGCGTGGATATGACAGACTGACAAGGAGCGTCGCAAGCGGACATCGCTTATTTGAGAGCCCCGCCTTCAGAAAGGCATTTTTGGGGTAGGACGAACCGCAAAAGAGCGAACATGTCATTGGCGATGAGTCATGAATGCGTGAGCTCAGATCTCAGTGACAACTTAAACAGACATCGTGGTTGAGTGTTACATCTTAGAGACGGACGAATATTAGCGCGAGAGGATGAGCCAGGAAATTTTTCGCATATTTCTGAAATAATTCTCTGCTTTCAATGATCATTGATTTGTTACTTGCATTCTTATCCGCGGAGGCAAATCATATTCTACGATGGAACGATGCCGAGCACGTTCGTTTTCGGTCGCCGGGGTGAATCTGCGAAAGTTTCACGAGCGGGAGCTAAAAGGGAGTAAAAAGGGTCAGCAAACTTTTTAGCCGATGTAAAGAATTCAATTGACGTCTGACAGGGCCTAGCCATGGTCGAAGCCGAACAAGTATCACGAAAGCGGACGAAAAAAAAGGACTTCGGATGCTCCCGATCATGTCGTTGCTTATCTTATCAATACCCCAATATGATCCAGCCACGTATCGAGTAGCGTGGAATCTGGGGGAATAGAGCGACGACGGAAGGAAGTGAACTTTGAGGAGGAACGCGCCATATGCCGGCGCAGGGGGAAAGCCGCATGATGGGTATACGCCTCAATGGCCGCGGGAGTACGGGCATAGAGCGACATGGAAAACGCTCGGAAACTCACGGCGAGGGAACCATCACGTACAGCCGTGAGGGTGATGCTGATGAGTGGGTGTTTGAGCACTGCGCACGAAGAGGGAAGAAAGGGAAACCAGATGATGTATTGATGCATGGATTTGCACTCTGGTTCGGACGGAGCCGTTGGTCGCTAAGATATCGGGCGCCAGGCCCCATCTCGAGCCATGATCAACAACTGAAACCTTAAATACAGATGACGGGGAATGTAGACCTATGTAGACGCGAGAGATTGGAGAAAGGTTTGTGAAACAACTGTGAGTTCATTGGGCTGAAACAAAAATAAGCGAGGAATAGTCAGATTGTGGGATGGATTTCCGTAGATCAGAGATGGTACACCAGAGATGACTGTGGTGTAGACTGCAGATGGGAATGGCCCGTTGATTGGGACCGTCAGTCGGTGGGAGATAAGATTGACCCTGGGAGTTATCCCGCGCCACGATACAAATAAATGCAAATACCAGAGTAAGTCGAGTATGTAATATGCAACCGTAATTTAGCGCCCATTAGCGGGGTGAAATTTTCACTGGCGATGAAGATAATAGATAGGGAGGACTGTTCGGAAGAGCTGCATAAAATCAATGTGCATTTTTGAAGCAAAAAAAAAAAGAGAGGCTGAATGGGCGGGAGATGGTCGTAGAGGCGGGGGAGAGGAGCGGAGATTAGGAATTATCTTTGAAACTGAAGTAATCTGATTGGCCAGATTTAGTTTATGTGTTGCTATCTTTTTGGTTTATCGGTTCCCGTCAACTAAAAATCATAAACTGACCGGGTGTGCTTCTTACCCCGTTTCTCCTCCTCAACTATCTCTCCTCGTCACATCTCCCTCTCCCCTCCTCAGCGACTTCCTCATCGCACCCTTCGCCATACCTTCTTGTCCTGCTCTTGTTGTTTTCTTGTCTTGTTCGTCTATCTCATCTCTCCGTGTTCGCTTCATCTCGCGCTGACACGTAGATCGACAGTCGCTGTTACTACTCAAAATTTCACTTTAATCGTATCTCTAGATATACCTTGCAAAAATGTCGCCAATCATAATGGAACCACCAGCCTTGAATATGCATCATCTCTCCCGGATACAGCAGCAGTTCTCTCCTACTCCCTCCGACCAACACCCTGCTCTCGCGCGTGACCACACCTCTCCAGTCCTCGATGCCGCACACGTTCTTCACCAGCGGATCACGTCTGGCGAGTTCACCACCTACGAGCAACTCCTTCAGCAACAGAAGGATCGTCCCCAGCAACCCGTCGTCGACGAACAGCTGGGCGCGCTCAACGCCGCCGTCGCATCGCAGCAGCAGCCATCGCAGCAACAGGTCGACCCGCCACAGTCGCAGCCTTCTGAGCAGCCCGTCTCTGCCTCGCCACCCCCTCAGCCCATCCAGACTCAACAACAAACCCAACAGACCCCACAGCAGCGTACTGGTTGCACCAATTGCGGGACCGTCGACACGCCCCTCTGGCGACGCGATGGTCAGGGCAAGACCATCTGCAATGCTTGTGGTAAGTCGATTCCCCGTTTTCATCTCTTCTACTTTCATTTCCTCTTCCATCCCTGTCACGTGTTGACGCGTGGCACTTGGGTCGCGGGCGCCCGTCTCGTCCAGACATGCACCTCGTCGATGTGTATCACCATGCAGCCTTGCGTATACATCGATTACGCGTGTTCTTGGCATGTCACGTCGGACATGATGGCGATTCGGCGAGATCTTTTCCTACGCTCTTGTCCTACCTCCCGTCTTGTCAGTGCAGTAGCGGTGTGCTGATTGAAATGTGTGTAACTCGTGGGCACTTTGCCTTGGTTTTTTTTGTTGTGTATCGTTGATAGGTCTTTACCTCAAATCACGCAAAGTCGCTCGTCCTGCATCCCTGGCTCGTACTCCTACGCCAACTGCTACAGCAGCGGCTCCCCCTTCTCAGTCTACGAACGGTGGCGCGGAATCCACCATGTCAAATCCCAATCAGGCATCAATAGCTCCTGCACCCGCTCAGCATCAACACTCGAAAACTACGGATGTACCCTCCTCACAGACCGAGGCTTCCAGTCAGCCCTCTCAAAAATCTGCAACCAAGCCTGCATCTTCCACCAAGCCAGCTTCTGCCACAGGTGCGCACACCAACGCTGGTGGTGGCACGTGCCCTGGGGATGGACGGTGCGATGGCACTGGCGGAACCAGCGCGTGCGCTGGATGCCCGACGCTAAATAACTCTATCGCAGTTTCTGGGAGGCTAGAAGCAGAATCTGGAACCGTAGACGATGCATCGCCCGGAGTTGCACAAGCAGCTTCTCCCGCAGTCGACGCCTCCTCCCCTGGAGTTGAGGCCGACAGCCCAGCGTCGGGACCAGCGAAGAAAGCCAAGTCAGCTGTTGGTGCCCTCAGCTGCGCCAACTGTGGAACGAGCACAACACCGCTTTGGAGGAGGGATGATGTCGGGAATAATATTTGCAATGCTTGCGGTGCGTTTCTGTCTCCTTCACGTTTGCTGTGTCTTTCCTCGTCATCAGTCCCTGAACCTCATCTACGTTTTCTCGTAAAACTTTCCACCGGGTGCACGTTCATATCATGTTCGATGCGCGTGTGGTTTCTCGTTTCCACTGTCGGGGTATCTGCGACCGGTCGTATTTTGCCTTTTCGGGCGTGCTTCCTATTATCTTATCTCCGCGTTGGGACGTTTACATCTTGATTGCTTTTCAACCATTTGATTCTGTGCGGGATCAATGCGGACTTGGGCTGACTGTTCCCATGATCAGGTCTCTACTTCAAGCTTCATGGAACTCATCGTCCCAACTCGATGAAGAAGACTGTGATCAAGCGGCGGAAACGTGTCCCCGCTGCAGCTGGCATGTCCTCGGCACGCATTACAGATCACCAAGCAGCAGAAGCTCTCGTGGGAATCGGTCAATCTGGTGGCAGCCATGCAAATACGGCAGGAGAAGAGAGCGAGAACGAAGTTGAAGAGCCGCAGCCCCGGCGAAAACGTGCACGGCGAGGCAAGAGTGATCGTGAAAAGGGGCGCACTCGGGAGAAGGACGAAGATGAGGACATGGGTGAGCCCGACGATGAATCGCTGCAGGAGCGTGGACGGAGCCGAGGCAAGGGTGAGCGTGCATCCGCACGAAAAGCCTCGCGCGACTCTCATCATTCTTTATGGATTGAAGGTGCATTGAGCATGCATCATCAAATCGTGGAAGCGCTTGGGGATCGCGGCCACTCCCTTCCTCGAGTCATGCAACAAGGTCCCGAATTGGACCGCTTCGCTCACCATCTCGGACGTGTTCCTTCTGGTCATGGAGCTTTTATCGGATCACCTCACGCTGGTCTCGATCTACCTCCTTTGAACGCCGCGATAGGGGAACGATACGGGTACGGTCAACCTGGTCTTCTGGGTGCCCGTGACTTCAGCGGTGCACCCTCGAGCTATATTCGATCCGGTTCTAATGCTCCCAGCAGAACCCATTCTCCGCTGAACCCTGGACTCGCTGCTGCGGGTGTCGGCTATGTCTTGCCCCCCCCACATGGCATGGCTCATGCCTACTATGGCCTCGGACATGGCCACACCCCTCCTCCCCACGACGCCATGAACGGAGTACTGACCGCAATCGTTCCAACCGCGGGCGAGCTCAGGCAACATTACATAGAGCTCCACGAGCAACGTAGACGAATGGAGGAGCTAATTGAGAAGACGGATCGGATGATGGCGGGTATCAAGCGTGGTCTCGACGAGATGCTGGGTGCCTCTCAGGAACCTCAACAGTCACCGCAGTCGCAGCACCAGGTCCAGCCCCAGACGTTGCCACAACCCGTTCCCCAACAACCTCCTACCCACGAGCAACCCCCTCAGCCATCTCCTCAGCCAGTGCTGAACCCCGCTGCACCCGCCGTCCCTCTCACCCGCACGGGTGAGAGAGACAGACCCCGCGAGTCCATCTGGTCCATCGTCGAATCTACCCCTCGGGAGTAGAGTGTTCTCGCGACAAAATGATACCACCATCCTTCCGATATAGCTCCGCTTTCGTCTATGCTATCGAAAAATCGTCTCCATGGTTTCAGAGCCCCACTCGCATTTGTTCAAGTACGCCGGATGGTCTGTTGGTTCTACATCCGGCATGGGACTTTATTATGCTGAGCATCTTTCTTTATCCATTCTCATGTCTCGCTTGGCTTCTATCTATGATTTTTTCATGCTTTCATGTGCATATAGGCTTGTGTTGTCGTCGATTGTCGTTATCCATTATCCCATTCACGTTCGCGGTTGTTTTTCTTCATGCTTCACAACGTTGGTCCGTACTACAATCCGTTTAAAAACACTTCTTAGTTACGCCTCTTTCCCCCCTTGGCACCGTTTTTGCATTCACGCATTGATTGATTGTTCGTATATAATATCTATTGTCTCATAGTGTAGATCGCTGGTCCGTGTACCGATGGTTCAGCGTGCAGTCTCTAATACTTTATAGTCATCGTTTATACAGAGCTTTTGGGTTCTCCCTCATAAAGATCATGCATGGCGCGTGTGCTGGTGGATTCGTGCCTTCCGGAGAACCTCCTGAAACACTCCCTTTACCCTTGAGATTTTGACTTGCAGAGAGGATGGCTTTCAGACATACCAACGGTCGTGCAACCACGAAACGCACATACCCACCATATTACGCTGTGAGCACGAACGATGAAACATTGATGAATGTAAAGTACAGGTACTATTTATCCATGCGTCTACCCACATTCCCGGTTTCAGATCCTCAAATGCAAGCTAAGGTCGTGCAGAAACGTCTCGAAACGGTGCTCGGACTCGCTGCAAACCATGTACAGGAAGAAAAGAGAGCAAACACCAAGTTCAAGTTAGCACGGGTGCTGAAACAAAGCAATAGTAATGCCGGCGAAGTTGCTTTGAAACATGTAGGGGTGAAAGGATGAAATGAAATGATGAAAGATCGGTAGTGGGCACGATTTTGCTGGATGGGGAGATAACAACGCGCGAGTCGATGCTCAGTATGTGATCTACGACATACCGTTTCAGAGTAAAAAGAACGCTGACGGCGTTAAGCTCACCTGTGCACAGGGGTAGCAATATCGAGCTACCTCCGGAATATCATCTCTCGGGAGTCATCCCGTCCGAAACAGCTCGTTGAGTTGCGCGGCTCACCCATCTGGAAATCAAACCCGCTAACGTCCTCTACCCTCTCGATGGCGTTCGATCATCAACTTCCGTATCTCCGATTTCGCTGGGCCCAATGCAAAGATTCGGGGTATGAGAGGTGTGAAAAATTACATAGCACCCGGAGCCCTTCTAAAGAACGCTGGTTACAATCCGATTCGGGGCAGCTTTGGCCCAACCAGGAGGTCGCGCTGTGGGTTATCGTCGAGGGAGAAAGAGCTCCTACTCAGTAATGCCACGCGGCTGATGACTGAGGATCTGTTGAAACGGTCAATGATATCGGTGGAGTAAGAAAGAGAGCTGGATGACTGGTTTTTAAGTCGTCTCCCGTCCTATTCACGCAGATGAGGTGAGTCTAATTGATTTCGATCGGTTGATGCTGTTGTCTTTTGGGTTCATCCAACTCGCCTTCCACGAAGGTCAGTCTCGGGAACTGTATGTGAAAACGATTGCCGGATACCCCTGTTACCTCATCCTAAGCACTAATGACCACTGAGGCGCTGACAAGTGTTTAATCGGATCAATGAAATGGTTACCCTTGTCTGTTACATGGTTTGTGGCATGTCGTTCATGCGGTTCCATCTAATGAATCTCACCGTACGTGGGCGATCACGGTAAATATTCTTCCTTTGACAAGAAGTGTTTGTCGTGCAGGTCTTACCATGATTCAATAAACCTGGATCCAGTTTGATCAGGTTGAGTTTGGCAGTTTCTGCGAAGAATGCCGTTAGCCTCTGAAAATTTGTGCGCGTATACGGCCCGCCACACGAAGCCCATAGTCCCATTGTCCTCCTGGGAGAAGCATAGAAGATGATGACTTTCGAGCTTCAGGGTGTGCGAGATGTTACCCGCCATCCAATATCAAAGTCCTCACATTTTGACGATGCTTCGAGTTGTCACGAGGCCTGGCCCTTGATCACGGCCGAGTCATTTTGATTATTTTGCGGTTTGGGCCATACTTTAACACCTCGGGCAAGGTCGAATAAGGGGTGAGAACATCCCGTAGAAATATCCATTGACACATTCCGTCTCCGTTTTCCAGTTTGTTTATTGTTGTTATCTGAGAAACAAATTCTAAATACGGATGTAATATGTTGCGTAAACTCTGGCGCACAATATGTTATTGGAGGTACGTTTGTATATCTTATTCGACCTTGCCCGAGGTGTAAGAGCCCTTCGCGGAATCTATTCAACTTGAAACGAGCGAACAATAGATACCTAGTACTGCATGTGGGAACATGTGGGTGTCTAACCAATTAACGGATCCAGCAACCATCAATGATGTGGCTGTGCTAATCTTCGCTTTGTCTCGTCGCTGCCCATCGTCACTACTACTACTAGTAACTCACCCAGTGTTTCACCTTTCAGCTTCAACTCCGCTTCTTTCCTAAGTAGAAGCTCGGCATTGTTTGTGAGTTCGTGTGGCCTGAACAATCAAATCCATCGGTTCCTATACTTATACCTCGCCTTGAAAGCTGCCCGGTTTGCCCAGTGCGTTAAATCCCCCACCATGGGTAAGCCTTCGGGGCTCAATGCCAATGGAATGTTTACTGACACCACACATAGCAACCGCTAAGTTTTGGGTTTACGTGGAAGGTGGGCTGCTCTTGACCCCAATGATCAAGAAGAGTGATCTCTTGTTTGAGTTACTTGAAACCCTTCGGGACGGAGGCAACTATGCTTCACTTGACATCAACCCAATGACTTGCACTTTATACAAGTTGCGTACACCATTGGAAAGACGCGGCGAAGCGCAGGAGCGGGCGAGAGCTTGCTTGGAAGCGCGTAATGACTGGATCAAGATAGATAATGCAGCTCCAATCAAAGAACTGGCAAGTAGCGAACACTTATGCAAGAAGTACATTTGTTTGGTGATCGAGACTGCCAAAGGTGAGTCACCGTAAGTGACTTCAGAGGCACCGCTGACCATCTACCGCAGGTCAACACGACAGAGCCATCAACGATCTGAAGACTTATAACGAAGCGCTGTTCCAATCACTTCGCATTTACCTTCGGAGTCTCACGTCCTGGACCAAAGAGGATGTCGTTTACAACTTAAGCGGCGGCGTCTTCTTGTCTTGGGAGCAACGAAATGATGCTACAGGACAACGAGTTGCGCCTGAGCAGGCTGTAATCGATGTGGAAGAGTCCTTGG